>CALNHX010006424.1:0-89867 GCA_940337035.1 Agriotes lineatus | reverse complement strand
ATAAGACCGTTTGTAAAGTTCAGTGTCGAATAGTTAATAAGCCCCTATGCCTCAAATTTAAATTATGAACATCGGTGCGGTGGCTGATTTTATTATAGAGATAAGGAGGAGTTTCCAAGGTAATAATTTTATGGTAAAGTACAGCAGCATGAAGAAAACGCCAATTTAACATGTTGAGCCATTTAGTTTCACTAATTTTATGAGAAATGTGTTCACGTCTTCTTATTCCATAAATAAGTCTTATACACGAATTTTGTACCAACTAAATTTTTGTTTTCATTGCACTATCAATGCAGGGCCCGTAAAGAACATCACAATAGTTAAATTGAGACAGCACTAACGAACTACATAACACTTTTTTGACATTTCCGCTCAGCACTTGTCTATTGCCATAAATAAGTTTAAGATTACTATAAGCTCTACGTATACAGCTATTAATAGATTCACAAAACCTCAGACTGCTATCAAACATAACTCCCAGGTTCCGTGAAGAGTTCGACCATGGAATTAGAGACTGTTTAATTCTAATATTAATATCCGGCAAATGAACATTTCTGTTATTTGGACTTCCAAACACCATAACAACAGATTTTGATGGGTTTATTTTGAGAGCATGAAGTTCTGCCAATTCTACAAGTTTATTCAGATCACTATTAATGAGATTGCTGGCATTTAAGTGTCGTGTGGTTTGAATGACAAATAAATCTGGGTGTCATTAGCAGCAGTTGGAAAGTCACCTACAACGGCAGCTGTAGGCGTAATGGAACAGCAGAGGGTGCGAAGAATCGCTGGGATGGATTAGGCTGTCATACGAAGATGAAAATTGCTACGTACAATATTAGATCTATGGCTACGGAAGACAGAATTGAAGAACTAGGACTGGAATTGGATAAAAGTCAATGGGATGTTTTAGGTATCAGCAAGACAAGGAAAAGAGGCGAAGGATATACCGAACTCCAGTCAGGTCACAAATTGTTCTATAAGGGACACGATTATTCAAGTTTAAGAGGTGTGGGTATTCTAATACACAAAAAATTAGTCAACAATGTGAAAATATTGAAAGCCGTGTCTGAAAGAGTTATATATATAACAATACAACTAAACAGACTAATATCACTAAAGATCGTTCAAGCATACGCACCCTCAGGCAATTCAGATGACGATGAGGTTGAAAAATTCTATGAAGATATATCCAAAGGATTACAAGAAGACAGAACAACCTATACATTGGTAATAGGGGACTTCAACTGCAGAATCGGCAGTCAAATAAACGAAACTGAAGAATATGTCGGAAAACATAGACTTCGAATTAGAAACCATAGGGGCTCGATGATGGCAAATTTTCTGGAGGAACAACGTCTTTATAATGCTAACACCTTTTTCGAGAAAAGACCTAATCGTAAATGGACATGGCGCAGTCCAGATGGGAACACTCAAAATCAGATAGATTACATACTGGCCTACAACATCCATATGATACATGACGTGGACGTACTGAACAGATTTAATACGGGTAGCGACCATCACCTGGTGAGAGCACATATCTACATAAATGCGAAACTTGAGAGGAAAAAGACAATGAACAGACCCTTATCTAAAAGTGTCAACTTAGACGAACTAAAGGAAAATCCCCATCGATTTCAAACCTGCCTCACAAAACAACTTAGCGAACAAGAATCCAAAACTGACAATATCACAGAGATCAAGGGAAACATCGTAAATGCAGTAAACCAGGCAACTAAATCCTATAGATTGAAAACAACTAGAGAAAACAAACTTTCACAAAGAACACTGAACATGCTAGAGAAAAGAAGACAATTAATAAAGGAACAGAAGAGAGATACAGTAGAGTATACCGAACTGAACAAAACTGTCAGAAGAATGGCAAAATAAGACATACTGGAACATAAAACCAAAATAACGAAGAAAGTACTCGAAAATCACAGAGGTATGACAGTTCTTAGAAGACGATTAACAACAACAAAACAAGAGATTGTAAAAGTGAAAGACAAGAAAGGAAATTGGACTAATGACAGACAATGTATTATGAGAGCAGTTACAAACTTCTACCAAGACCTTTATACAACAAAGGTAAAAAGCGACATAGACGAACAAAACACAAGAAGAAAAGTTACAAACGTAGGCTCTGAAGATATACCACCAATTAATATAGACGAAATAACAGTGGCAATAAGACAGACGAAGAACGGGAAATCTGCCGGAGAAGATGGAATCCTAGCAGAGGTACTGAAACTCAGAGAAGCTTCACTTATAAAAAAACTAGAATCACTCTTCAACGAATGTCTGCAGCAAGAAGACATTCCAGAGGATTGGGCTAATGCACTTGTAATATTGATTCACAAGAAAGGAGACACCGAAGACCTGGAGAATTATAAACCTATTAGCCTACTATCTCAAATCTACAAGCTATTCTCCAGAATTATAACCAACCGCCTAACACCGAAGCTGGATTTCTACCAGCCAAGAGAACAAGCAGGGTTTAGACGAGAATTTAGCTCTACCGAACACTTACAAACCATAAGAACACTCTTGGAAAAGACAACAGAGTATATTTGGCTGGCATTTATAGATTTCCGGAAAGCTTTCGACACCGTCGAATTATGGGCAATCGAACAAGCTCTCAAGGAAGCAAGAATTGACCATCGATACAACACCCCAATAAAAAACATTTATAATAAAGCCACTCTACAAATAAAATTACATGACACATCTGACAAAATAAACATTGGACGAGGAGTAAGACAGGGTGATATATTGTCGCCCAAGCTATTCACTCTAGTCCTGCAAGATGCGCTAAGATTAATTCATTGGAAAACCGGGGCATCAATATCAGTGGAGAGAGACTGCATCACCTACTATTCGCTGATGACATAGTCCCGATTGCTCAATAAAAATCAGAGCTAGTGAGCCTCATCGAGGACGTTCACAGAGCAACCGCCAGTATTGGCCTTGAAATTAATTTCCAGAAAACAAAATACATGACAACAGAGAATGAAGACGTCAATCAATATGTCACTCTTGGAACAAACAAGATCGATAGGGTAACCAAATACAAATACCTAGGACAGACCATAACCGTAGGAAAGGCGAACCAAGAACTGGAAATAAACGAAAGGATACGACTTACGTGGGCTGCCTATAACAAGGTAAAGGACGTACTAGCTACGAATATTCCAATTCCACTGAAAGCCGAAATATATAGTCAATGCATTCTGCCAGTGCCAGCCTACGGCGCACAGACCTGGACATTCACTAAATCTATACTGAACAAATTGACAGTTAACCAACGGAGAGAAGGATACTCGGCATATCGTTGAGAGATCACAAAACGAATGTATGGATAAGAGAGAAGACAAAGGTTTTAGATATCGTTAACCACATAGCGACATTAAAATGGAACTGGGCTGGTCACGTGGCAAGAGGACAAGACAAATGGAGTGGCAAGATAATACGATGGAGACCGTGGAGTAACAGCCGAAGCGTAGGAAGACCACAAATGCGATGGAGCGACGACCTCAAGAGAACTTGGTGCTTAAATTGGTACCAGGTAGCACAAAATAGAGCTACTTAGAGAAGCTTTAGGGAGGCCTATACCCAAAGGGTAGAAAACGGCTGAAAAAGAAAAAAGAAGAAGAAGAAGTCATTAGCATACTGATGGTACTGACAGTATTTTAGAGTAGAACTAAATAAGTTAGAAGAGTAGATGGTATAAAGCAAAGGACCTAAGATTGAACTTGTGGTACACTTTGTTTAATATCTCGAGGATTAGATTTCTGGTTTTCTAGGGATACACATTGCTTCCTGTTTTTTAAATAAGATTCAGGTAGTTTAAGTGCCATTTCACAAAAACCATAGTGATACAATATTGCTAGTAATAATTTGTGATTGATCGTATCAAAGGCCTTGGCAAAATCTAACAAGACCAGTACTGTTAAATTCTAATATATCATCGGTAATTTTTAATAATGCCGTTGTACAACTATATTTTTTTCGAAAACCTAACTGATAACTAGGTATTAATTTGTTGTCTTGCAAGTAAGTTCTGATTTGGCTATCCATGGTTTTTTCCAAGACCTTAGATAAGACTGGGAGAATACTAATTGGCCTTAAATCGTTTAATTCTTTAGGTGAATTTATTTTTACAATTGGATCGTTGATTATGCCTACGTCACTTAAATTATTTACGTGGAATATTATTCTGAGTTTTATGAGAATAAATATCACACTGTCGTAAATGTTTCCACAAGGATTTAGGGTTTTCATAAGCAAATCGGTAATTAAGATATGCCTTTTTCTCATTTTGAATGCTAACGTTTACTAAATTGCGTAAACTCTTGTAGTAGTTCCAGTGCTCAATAAGCTGAGAACTTTTAAAACATGTAAAAGCCTTATCCCTCAAACCCATCATGAATCTTATATTATCTATTAATCACAGGGCTTTATGTTTACAAAAAATAGAAGTTTTAAGTGGAGCAAAAATGTCAAAAATGTTTAGAATATTTACATTAAGAAAGCCGACCATGTCGTAAATATTATGAATATCAGCAATAACAAGCCATTATTGCTCAACTGGGAAAAGTCTCGATGTGTATGTATTTTAGGTTGCAGTTTAGGTATATTTATGCTAATATTACAATAAATGAGTTGATCAAAAAAGTATGTAGATTCCGAGTACCAGAACTGCTAATCAGATCAGAATTGGTGGTTAAAATGTGATCTAACAATGTAGAAATATTTGAGGTAATTCTTATAGGTTCTTGAATTATTTGTTTAAGGCCAAAGCTATCGAACATTGAGGTGTAATTTATAGATTCAGTGTCATATGGTTCAAGCAGATTGATATTAAAATCCCCTACACAGATTACGTCATCAAACAAGGGTAATAAATTACTGAATGTTATTTCGAATGTATCAGTGAAAGTACGGTATCTACTTCGGTGAGGTTAGTATATTGTCCCCAAAAGAATTGTTTTTTACTAACATTAATATTTATCCACAACTGCTCCTATTCAGGGAAATCTGCTCTACCAATACGCTTAAAATGTATAGAATTTTTAATATAAACGGCTATTCCACCTCCAAAAGTTACTCGATCTTTGCGGATTAGTGTATAATTCGATAGTGCAACAATATTATTATTAGTATTAGCATTTAAGAACGTTTCAGTCACAGAAACAATGTCATGACTATATGATAGAACATGATCACGAAACATATAAAAATCATTAGTTAAAGAATGTGCATTAATATGTGCGGCACTCAACTAGTCCATAGTATTAACTTAAAAACAAAAATATTAAGTAACTACTAACTAAGATAGGTACAAAAACGCTAACTAAATGTAGGACCAAAACAAATAAACGATATTTCCTTTAGCATGCACTTGCAACTGATTAGTGAAAATAGAAGGTTACTTCAGATTTTCCAATTCCTGCACCGTTTCGATACGATTTTTACGATTGTTTTTGTTTATAATTATCACGCCGTCCTGCGACTAAACGTTTTGGAAACCAAATTGTTAAGCAACAAATCAGACCTAAACTTTGTTAAATCCTCCCGTATCACTACGCCAGATCCTTTTAATTTCTTTTTAGCATTAAATACCTGAGCTCGAAAACGGTAGCTGGTAAACTTCACTATAACCGCTCTATTTTCCACAGATCCAGCGTTGAACGGGCCCACACGATGGCATCGGTCTATGTTAACTTCACTCAGCGAAACATCCAGTTTTTCTTTAAATAACTTCGTAACGACTTGATCCAGATTTTCGTTTTTTTTTGTTCTTTTAAGTCGAAGCTACGTATGGAATTTCTTCTGGTATACTGCTCCAACTCGTCCACCGTTTGGGTTAGTTCTTCATTAACTTCCCTTAAGCGAACATTACTTTTTTCTAGTTCATACATTTATCTATTAGTTTCTGCAACTTATCTTCTATTTTAGCCATGACCAGATTCGAAAGTTTTGTAGCAATCACTTTCAAAAACTTATCATCTGTAATGTTTTCGCTGAAAGTTTTAACGGCAATATCGCGAATGTCATTCTTCTGCCCTTGTGTGAAAACCACCATGACAACAAATTTCGCAGTAATGCCCATACTAAAATAAACTAAACTAAACTGATGATTTAAACATTCTCCCCGGAACTCTATCCCCAAGAAAGATTTTTAGTAAAATATGTATTGCTTTATCACCCTATAGAACCCAAGGGAAGATGTTCAGAGAGAAATTATATTTAACTATTTTTATTAATTTGCGATAACGCTTTATAATAGCTGAAATGTAAATATGACGATACTAGAACACTGAATCTTGCATAAATACATCTAAATTTCCAGCCGTACCGTATGATCGAAAACTTTAATCCTCTAGGTCTAGAGGGCTGTGGATTTATTTTCTGAATTTAATTTTTGTTCTACTACATCGAAAAGCTATCAATTTCGGCAGCGTTTAGCGGTCGAAAACTCCAATTTTTTATACTAGTAATTTTTACTTTTCGACAGTAATAACCATAGCAACAAAAACTAACAACCATTTCCATTGGTCTAAATCAAAATAGACTTTTCCCGACTTCCTCGATTAAACCGCCATTTTATAATTTAAAAAAAAACGCTTTCAAAGCAGTAGAATAAAATAGTATATTATGATACAAATGATACACCTTTAAAGCACGTGCGACGAGTTTAAGAGCCCGACGCAAAGCGGAGTCTGTCTATATGTCTGTCTGTTGGAGGTATAACTCAAAAACTATTTGTCCAAGGAAGATGATATTTTGCGTACACATTATGATTGTATGTATACCTGGAATGAAACCGTTAAAATTTCAGACAAATATATACATGGCGAGCACCGTAAAAAAATAAAATGTTGTTTATTTTTGCGTTAATTTGAAATAGAAGGAAGTAATAATTTTGACATAGGTCAGGCTTTACACTTGCCGAAAATATGACTTAACAGATACAGGATAATGTCGCAAAAGAGTCGAAACGTTTTAACAATAAGACTGTGCTGTTCAAGAGAGGCGCGCCCCAATGTCTCGATAGCGCAGACGAAAAATCGATGTAGTTACAATCTGCTACGCATATGCGGCGGAGTTCAAATCCCCCCAACGGGCTTCATTTTTTTATTTAAAAATGTATCTAATGTATTAGAAACGTGAATATATTTATACTCCTAACATAATTTGATTTTTTAAACTATTTGGTGTCACAATATCGACGTGTGAAGTTCTGGGTAAAGCCTTTTACAGATTTTTTACTGTTAGCAGATGGTCGCACGTACTGTAGCCTTTTCGGAAAGCTGCTTGCTTTGGTGGTTGGTAATTCTCCAGCTTTTGAGTTATTCTGCTGGTTATAATTCTTGTGAATTCTCATTCTATGCATTGATCAAATATTTCACATAACTGGGATTACTTTTTCTTCAGCTTCCTTTTATAATTTCTTTCAGTATTTCGTCTTCTCCCGATGATTTATTGTACTTCGTGTTCTAATGTGAGTTTTATTTCATGATTAGTTATTTCGGAAATGTCTTCCGAGCCTACGTTCATTATTTAGATCATATTTTTGATTTTTCTTCGATTCTTCTACTTGTGATATGTGGATGTTTCTACAGTATTTTTCTGTTGTGCTTAACAGTTCGTTTCTGTTACGTGTTTTATCCCTATTTTTGTCTTTTATTATCTGATGTTTCTCATTCTTCTTCTTAGGCATTTAAACTTTTTGTTGTTTTCTATGACACCCTCTATCATTTCTTCATAGTGTATTTCAAGGTCTTTGCGTATCATCCTTCTTGCTTCTCGTCTTGCTTTCGGGTATTCCTCCGTATTTTTTGTCCCATTTTATACAAAGTTCGTCTTTATTCTATTACTTCTTTTGTTTTCCCGTTATTTTGGTTTGTTTAGTGGTGATTTTCTTTACAATTTGTAACGCAATTTCTTTCAAAGCTGTTGTTATGCCTTTTTCTAGTTTCTTTGTATCTTTTTCAGTTGTGCTTATTTCCTTCATCTTTTTCTGTAGTGGATTTGTCTACTACTTTTTAAATTCCATGCTAATAATTTATTGCAAGCAAAAAAATATATGTGAGTGAACCATCCCTATATATACTAAACATGTGTTCTCCCTGCGTGCGTCTCTGCGTGACCTTTTCATTGGCAACCATCGGGCGCCCTTCGTCTGCGATCAGTCGTCGACTCGCGTGTTTTTTACAGGGCAGCGACGAGTAAGCATAAAATGCACGCCTTCGTAGGCAAGTGGTTAAAACGTTTGACTGAAAATCCAAATTTAATTTTTTTCTTTGAGGATAAATGTAATTCGCATTGTTAAACGTTTCCTTTTACTGTTTCCGTATTGTTAGCACCTTTAAGATATTTTTATCTATTTTGTACATAAGTTTGAATATTCTTTCTAAAGTATGATCAAAAATTAGTTTCATCTAGTATGGCTATGGAATAGTTCCTAACTTATGAATGTAACTACACTTACATTTAAATGTCAAAGTTGGCATTTGATTTTTAAGTGACTTATAGTTGCATTCATAAATTAGGAAGTATTCCATAGCCATACTAGATGAATATAATTTTTGATCATACTTTATATTAGAGACGTTAAAATACTTCTTCTGTAATCTTTTATTTACAACTTTAAAAATACAAACACTGTTTCATTTAGAGTCAGGTCACCTATATGGTGGGCTCAAAAGCTATAATCTACATACATTAGGAAATGCAGAATCATAGAGCAAAAACTGTTGTGAATAATGGTAATTTTAGTTGAACTTATTACACTGCTCAGATAGATATTTCTCGAGACCCAAGAATAATTTCTCTTATGGGCTTAACCCCATACATAAAACTCGTTGGATAGTTTTAAATTGTTTTGTTACGAAATACTAGGGGAAGGTGGCCGTAATTTCGCTGAGCCACTGGTTTTAAATTAAGGGTTGCAAATCTGCGCGCGCAGATCAGCAGCACAGAAATTTAAATTAACAAAAACCATAAACTTACAAATCTACAATCTTGCAGGTATTATGTAAACCCTATAACTAAAATAATTAATAGTAATCAGGAAAAGGAGAAAGTGCTCCGTAAACATGACATTTCATTATTAATGCAGAAGATAATATAAAGCTATCCTAAAGCCTTGACAAATCGAAGTCTGCGTGCGGAAAGCAACAGATGTACTTCTATTCGCCAACATGGAAATGCGATTAGCGCAGAGGCGTAACTACAGCGAGGCAGAGGCAGTTATTACGATTATTATTACCAGGAAGGGGACATTTTTAAATATAAGTCGATGATTCTAATTAGTTAAAGTGGGGGTAGAAGATTGTGGGGATAGTTGTTGGAATTGAAGATGCTATGGGAGCTAGACTTTGTCGTTCATATATAAGGTCTGCCTGGTCATGACCGCTTGTAGTACAGACACAACATAATTGATTAAAGACCTTGTAAATGACAAACAAACGAGCAATGTTCTAATATTAGAGTCCCTGTATAATATTAAAATAATTATTAATATACAGGGACTCTATCTAATATTGCATACTACCGCCGATTTGACATTTTTGAGCATTGGCATTTGTGGTGTAGTTTTGAATTTTCACGTAGTGCTAATGTTCTAATTTAAGACACTTTATTCCTATTTTATCAACACTAGTTCTGTTCAGAACTGTTACTTATTTTTGAATTGTTTCGGGTATCTACATTTATATAATATATGTAGCACGCTACTGCTACTGTTAGATTTACATTTTATAAATGTTGTTGCCAACTGAGCTAAATGGATTGTCTATACTACGTGGTCACATGATCTTTAATCTTTTTTATGTCTCTGTAGTTGTCATATTGTAAATCTAGCTTTGTATATTCACATATAGTCTGACATAATTTCGGTCTCATTTAATGTGCATTGTTATCCGACCACAGAAACAATAACTATTCTTTGAAATGTTAATTATTTAATTTTTAAAAATTTACGATGGTATTCCCCGAAAATAACGATACATTTTTATTAATAAAATATAATTACGATAGATGGAAATAATAATTTAACAAAATACCTTCATCTACGAGTATGCGATGTTGAATATATAGGGCATTGGGTTAGTCAGTATTCATTTAGGATAATTTTACTTTAAATAGGTCATCTAAAATATAAAACAAAAACGATTGAAGATTGACACTAAAACAATAATAATTAAGTAATTGTATTAATGTTCTATTTTTACGGAAATATATTTTCGGAATAGTTTCTGGTTGTATCCAATATGCCACACACCTAAAACTTCGAACTGCCTTCGCTTTCTAGCAACTGTTAAACCTATGCCACAATGTGGGTTTAAGTCGTTAATTCCTGACAGAATCTATTTATTCATCACCTCTTTCATTTTCTCTATAAATTATTCTATTTTATTGCTGTGTTAAACATGTTATAGTCTACGGTATAAGATAAACCTACAGTTTATAGCATTTTATTTATCTTACAAGTTTCAAAGGGCAAACTAGGATCCTTTGAATTTTTAAGCAATACCTATTATAACAATCGCAATCAATAGATTTAAACGTATTTAGGCGGGTGCATGGCTTAACAATATAAAATTTGCAATGAAAGAAAATTCAATTACATGATTTCGTTTTGTAAGTTTTCAAATGTGTTCAATGAAAAGATAAACTCAAAACTAATTCGCTAAAAGAAAGAGTTATGCTCAGCTCAAATATGTTCGTATTTAAACAAAGCAATCTCATAGCCACGTAAACGAAATAATCACATAGAAGCTTGTACCAGTATCCAAATGTTTACTGTAGATTTGTATTTGTTTATTCATATCGCAGTTCTTAATACTAAAAAAGTAAAACTGAACTCCAATGATCTTTTCGAAATTTGCTCGTGCACTACTTATTTCTCTACTGGTTAATGTGGTTAGCACCATGATTGCGATGAAGCATTATTTTCCTACTACCATAAGTACTTATAGCTTGTACCATCCTTAAAGTAAGGGGTTGACAAGGCCTGGGCTAGCTCTTTTAACTCTCGGCAGAAAATGGCGTGGTGTAAGAATCAGGCTAATAAATGCTTCAGGCTTTTAAATTGAACAGAAGGATAAATACAAATTGGGCACCTTGTCGTTACTCACAACCTATAAAAACAAAACTAGCTACTTAAAAATACGCCACCTACCTTTGGTGTTTCACCGCATGCCTAGATTACTCGTTCAGCTAGAGGGGCTGCAGAAGAAAACACAAACAAATAATAGCAATAGGGGTATTTATTTGAACCCAAATATCGCAGTAACACATGAATTACTTGTACTAGTCCTTAGGCCATGTGACAACACACAACGTAGTAGAACTATTGCGTATCAAATGAAATAATGAATCATAATTGGGAAAGAACTTAAAAATATTCAATCCACAAAACGTTAATTATAGCTTAATTCGCACTCCAAGACAACACATGTGCTATCGCAATTACTTAAAAAACAACGCATAAACCGTGGTACATGAGTTACAATGCCCATGCTTATTTCAGCAATTTTAAATTGTGAAATTCTCGCTCATTAACGTTATTAAGGTTTGAGCCAAAAAGGTTGATTAAACTCGTTCAGTTTGATTTGCTAAGATCTTAGTAAGAACTGAGATAATTTAGGCAAATGCCTTTGTCGGAAAAAGAGGGCTGATATGGCATGTACTTACAGTTTAACTTGATGTTGAAGTCCAGCGATCGCAAGTGAAATTATCCTGCTGTGTTCCATCCTTCCATGAAGACGCTAAGCTAGATGTGGCTGCCAAATTCTGAAACTCCCAAAGCGAAGACGCCACTGATAGAAGTCAGCAAACCACAAAAGGTAGCGGAACATGTCGGGAATTCCTAACCCATGCTGAGGCAGAATCGGGGAACTGAATTAGCTAAATTTTTAGCCTTCGTTTTAGCCCAATTAGCTCATGCAAGACCATAACCCACACTAAACAATATTAGCTTCTTCTAGCCCAACTGCCTGATTTTAGGCCGATTTTGGGCCGTAACTGCTAGATTTTGGCCCGTACCTGCCAACCTAAATGTTAAAAATTAATTGCGATAATAAGCATTCAAAAGGATTCTTACCGAACGGTGTTCTCGGCCTAATTATAGCAGACGATGCTTCGCAGCGATTTCAACCGTCGGCAGCGCAAGGGAACCCAGCCTACATATTTAAAATCAGCACGCAAGAATACAATGGGATGAGCTTCCTTATTTACACAGAATGCGCCTTAGGAAAACAAATAAAACGGTTTCAGCTTATCCCAGCAATTCAAATCCGTGATACTCGCAAGAGCGTGCGAAAAAATCAATACTCTGTCAGCTTTTCGGCTGTTTGAGCGCCAACTCGAATCGAAATGATAGACCAGTCCTAGCAAGAAAACTGCAGTTGCTAATCTCGTCGCACCACCTGCTGTGATAATCGTGAATTCTTTTACTACAGCGATTAGGTATAAGGTGGTCCGAAATAAGCTGACAAATACATTAACGCGCTTCAAAAATGAAATTGAAACGGGGTGTTACAAACTAAATATTTGTCATCTAAGAATGTACCAATATAAACCTTTCCTTGCGTTTAATACATTCATAATTTAAACCAACCAGTTATTTCAATTTAACCAAATCATCTAGAATGTAACAGTTTTCTTAAAATGTCACAGACACATGTATGAATTTCGGTTAGTAATTATAGATATTAACGATACAAGTGTGATTATGAGCATTTTAACGAGGCGGTGAGCCGAGATATTATCAGATGTCGGAACGCGATCCTGAAAAGTGTCAAAATTCGGAACGATATGCCGAGCAATACATAAAACGCTCAGGAAAAAAACAAGAAAAGAGACGCGGCTGAAGTTTTGCGAAAACTATGGCAGTTCTAATAATTCTATATGGCAACGAAACATGTGCTCTCTCTAAGAAACAAGAATCAAACAGAAAATCGGGAGAAATTAATATCTATCTACGTAGTCTGAAATGTTGCGCCAGATTAGATATGCTAAAAGATGACTATATCAGACACGATTCAAATATATATTGCTATGTACACAATTTTAAGCATCCATGATTATTACTGTAATTAAGAACATTTCATGAATGTCAAATAATATCTAAAAATCTTCCATAATGTGCTAATTTGTGATTTATGCTTTGCATAATATTGCTATGGATGTGACAATAATTTTGTTAAAAACTGTATTGAAATCATATTAGCTTTGCAGTGAACAAATGTAATCAAGGTAAGCTTTGGATTGCCATGACAACAATAACATCTGCAAACAAAACAATTGGGGAGAGAAAGCCAAGCTTGGTGGCTGTTCTGTTTGGATTGCCCAATTTAAACTTAAATTATTATCAATAAATATATCCCAGGTTTCATTAAAAATTGTATAATTTATGGGGAGTGTCTTGTGTAAACTGTGGAAGTTGGGTTGGTGTTGGTAGTGCTTCCGCCCAGGTAAAATAGTGCTTCGAAGTTGGTCGAATAGTAGTTGGTGTTTCCGAGGCAGTTTTTGGACGAGCAAGCAGCGTTTGGAGCCCTAGGACGGGGCAAAAGACTGAGTGGTGCAGAGTAGCAGCCGAGAACGTTTTAGCGGCAACAAAGCGAGATGTGTGGGTCAATACAGTCATATTAATCATCGTAGGGGCCTACCGCGACGTGGGATTTAGTGAGGGGTTCTTTGAAGCCCTATGATCCATCGCAGGAGCAGCAGAACAAGTCAGAAAAATGATTCTAGAAAGCATTTTTCTTAAAATTGTGAAGTGGCCGTCTATTTTATATCAACTTCCGGCAAGAGCGTCCCTTATGTGTTTTGTTTTTAGCGTTTATTTACTTATGCTTTTGTTGTCGCTTAGGAAACGTGTAATGACGTAGAACTAAACTGTTTCTTGAAGCGAATTTGTTTGGCACAATTTGTTAAGTTGGAACGCCATTATTTTCTACTTTAGTTCTCATTAGCTATAATTTCAGCATAGAGACGATCCCAGTAGTTAAATGCGTGTTATTCAAAGCTTTTAGTTTTATAAAATGTATTATCAAACGACCCAAATGTTGAATTTGATAACAAATGTATTTGAATTAGTTCCTATAATTTAATAATACTTGCTAGAATGTAGAGACCCGACCCATGAGATAAGAGTCATTTTAGTCATTTTATTCCACTTTGAGATTTATTAACTCATTTATTTATAATATTCAAATTAGTATAACATATCATAACATACTACTCGTAGTAATAATGGAGTAATAACGTCAACAGAATATCGAGAGATAAAATCCCACAAGATGCTATGAAATACAAGCCATAGAGACAAAGAGATGGCGGAAGGACACGAAGGTGATGGATATCAGAACAGGTTATACACCTTAATCCACGCAGCAGAAGTAGAAGAAGAAGGAGTTCGTTATTTATAGTGGTATTATATTTTATTGGAGGATATTTACTTACGATCATGTATTTAGTCTTTCTTATTTTGATTTTAAGACCATACCCTTCGCTTACCTATTATGTTTATTCTCTCTGTTAGATGTAATAAACTTTTTATATTTTTTTCTTTGGGTGGTTCGTAAAACAGAGAAGAAAATACTGGAATGAACACATTAGTAGAACAAGCAATGAAAGGCTAATTAAAATAAGAACTAGTTGGAAGCCACAGGAACGCCGGCGCCGTGATCCAAAAAGGCCACAAGAAAGATGCTGGAAGTCACCAACAGCCTTCACGCCATAAATGGGTGAAGCAAAATGGACAGCGCGCCTACTGCAAGAGAAGGGGAAGACGAAATATTTTCTTCTTATTATTACTTTGGCATTGGCCACTGTACTGGGCTCAGGCTCCCTAATATTTTCGTTAAAAATAGCTTGAGAGTGCAAATTAAATAGTACCGGTGATGACACACCTTGTCTAACTTCTGTTTTATTCTCATTTTCTTCCGTCGCTTTTTATTAACACGAATTGATGCTGTTTAATACGTTTTTTAATTAATCGACTTGCAATTTTAAGGATCGCGGTGCATTTTATCAACCGTATTCTCATAATCGATAAAACCTATTACGCGCCCTTCCTTACTTAGACATCTCTAAGCAAAACCTATTCACCCACCTACCCCTCTCCCCAACCGCGCTTTCCCTAAGAGTATTGGTAAATCACCGTCTAATTTTTAAACCTTGCAATAATTTATTATTTCCCACCTTCTTTGTGAATTACCTTTACCTGAGGTCGTCGCACATATGGCCCAACCATGCGTATGCTCATAGTAGTATAATCATATGATAACGGCTATATCGCTTTGAAAGCTCCGGTTCAACAGATTACGAATGTGTCGTAAGGAGCGGGCGTCCCAAAGACCGCATGGCAAAAACCTCTCTATGCCAACAGTGTGCTGCAGTATTAATAAGCAGTTTTCACCGTCTCGTCTTGTTTCCAATATATGGCTATGAATTATTTTGAGTAAGATTTTCAACGAGTGATGCGTAATCTGGGCATTATTTACAGTTGCTTTTTTCGGTAGTATAGAAATGTTGATTTGGGCCATTCACGAGAAATATTTGATAACTGTAGATGGTACTGTTGCTTTATTTTCCATGGATGTTTTGATGGCATACGCAGTTTATGCATGTGTTATCTTGGACCTACTCCATTAATATTTTCTTTGCTTAAAACTGGTTGTGGATTCTCAAATATTAACAATAATAAAAATTCTTACTAAAACGGGTAACCATTCTAGTAGCCCATACTTCTCTTCGTTGTTCTTAGTCGCCACTGAATTACTCTGGCAGTTTATTCTTCATTGTTCTGTTCTCACAGGTGGCCCGCCCAGTTCCATTTAATCTTGGCTATGCTTTCGTTAACATAATTATATCACAGCGGTTCTTTTTTTAGTTTCTTATTTCTCACTCTGTTTTTTAAAGATGATACCCAATATCCTTTTTAAATTTTCCTTTGAGTTAAATTTGCAGAACTCTTCTTCGTTAATGTGGCAGTTTCCAAACCAAATATTTAACACTGGTAAGTAATGAATCAAACACTCTTCTCTTCAGGTGTATTGGTATCTAGCTGTTCTTAAGGATGTAACCCAGTTCTCTAAATGTGTCTAGAAATCTTTCTGTTCAAGATAAGCATGCAGAATGCAAGCAAAACGCGACCTTCTCAACCGTTACGGTCTATAGTTCCGAGTACTCGACTGGGGATGTAACATGGCATCTTCACTTGGATCCCAAAACGAAGCAAGTGAAAAAATCAAGACACAGGTCACTGCCGGGAAGATAATCAGGAGCTGCTTCTGGGAGATTATATGTCACGCAATACTACAATTAATGCATAATACTACGAACATAGTGCAATTAAGGAAAAAATGGGTCCAAGAGGGATTTTCTCACCGCCTGACAGTATCCCAGCCCACAAGGTAACAGTCCACAGACAATAATTAAAATGTTAGTCCATTAAAAACGAGTTCTTGTGTTATTGCTGATGCAACACATTTTCAGCTGGAAAAACCATTTGTTATTTTAAAAGTTATAATATTTGGAAAATGTTTACCATTCATTGTTTTATTGAATCTTGTGTTGGTTCACTGTTACATTTCGTCAACGAAGAATTGTATTTATTAAACATGTTTGATTTCGTACTGTATTTTTACCTTAATGGAAGTGATTTCAGTCCAGGAAATAGAATTTTATGGTACTCTGTTCCAGTGCCGTAATACTATTTTTCTTAAACGTTATTTAAAGTAGGCTTTCCGATACTTTTTTTAGTATGGAAACTAGATCTTAACGAAAACAGTCGTGAATTAACTTTCTTGGCTAGTGTGAACAGCACTTTACCTGCCTCAAATAAATACTACAACTTAGATCTATACAAAGACAGCCATGAAAATACTTCCCGGACTAGTCAGGAAAATATTTTACCCGACTCAAATAAATAACCACTAAATTAAACAAGCTTCTTATTAATTTTTATCAATAGTATTAATATAGCCTACATTATTAAACCTTCAACATAATTCTTACCAAAAAACTTAAACATTTTGAATTATTTGTAATTACTGATTTTTTACTGAAATGTAAACGGTTTCAGAAGAATAAGATACATAAAGTATGATCGAAAACTGTTATCCTCTAAAGGGCTGTAGAATTATTTTGTAAAAAAAATGTGTCAGGAATGTCATTTTAACAAATGCAAACATTTTTGTTGAATACATAAAAATGTTAGTAACAAAAACAACTACAGCTGTTCAAAATTATTTCCTGCATTTTCCATACACAGCACCACCTAGTGTTCGGTATTAAACATCCTGTAAAAGTTAAGCGATTCTGTCAAAAGTGTATAGGTTATATTATTAAGTACCTTTACTCATCACTGCCAACATATTGATACGATTCGAGCTCTTACTTTTTGTTACCTATTAGTATATGTTTATAAATTATATTTTAATCAATTTAAATTGCCCTGTTTATATTATTTGCATATTAATAGTTATTCTTTGTGCTAGCTCCTGAAAATCTGGGTGGATTCCTTTTATCTAAATTACTTATTCTGAAATTTGATGTTCTGATTTTAATTTTATTACAAGTCAAAAATAACTTCTGTCAAATAATATGTCAAACAAATTTGAAATTTAATGACAAATACCAGATCGTTACACTCGCCACATAACAATATCAAACAGTAAGTAATTCCTTAATAATGAATCACCTTTTTAGTCTTTATTGTCTTGCAGTGCTTATCTAAATACATAAACTTATCCACCTTTCACTCGAAGTTATCAATGCTCCTGATGTTAACCAACTTGCTCCACTCCGTCAACAACCACAACTGCTTCAGTCAACAAACACAGCGAAAGCCTGCAATGACACACAATATGTCAAAACTGCCCAGAATCAGGAACAGAAGCTCCCTTACAGCAGAAACCCAACAGACCCCAGTTGTAGTCACTCAACTGCAACACCGTATCTAAACACACTCCTCCAAATTACTCCACTGACCATCACGGTCTCTCCTCCAGAATTCTCCTTTTTTTTTAGTCTTAATATCAACCTTTCTTAATTTCCAAACATTTTACTTTTAAATTAGGGTTTATTTCATACTTTTAAATTACACCAAATTAATTACAGATTTACATTTTTCAAAATTTGTTATCTTAATAATGCAAACAAAGCCCTTAACGATATCATATTTTCTCCTTCCAACACACTATATCTTTATTTTTTCATTTCTACCTACTATGTGTAATAATCTATTTCGATTAAGTATTTGTCGTTACCTTCAAATTTCATATTTAGATATTACATTATATTCGAATCCATCTGTTTCTCAATTAGCCATATTTTATTAAATTATAAATTCTATTTTCTTTTCTAATTACATACTAATTATTCATATTCCCAATTCATATTCAAATTGATCCCTATAATATTCAACTATTGTATTCCATTAATCCTATTTTAAAATTGATATTTATACCCCTGTATTTAGATCATTACACTATATTAAATTTTGAAAAATCCACAGCCCTCTAGAGCTTAAAAGTTTTCGATTATGGCGTATTACGTCAGGAAAGTGTCCTTACTGAATTTGGCAGCTGCCTCATCCTGTAAAGCATTTCCCGGACTGAAATTACTTTTGCAGCATGCATTTTAGCCGATCATTTCAAAACAATTTTAGCAAATGTTTTTTATGATAAGTTCAACCATGCAAAACGGTTGCTATCACAATTTTATTAAGACGACGATATTATTTTCAAACAAACAAAGGAATGCAACAAGTGTTCGTCAATCAATTAAAAAATAATGAAAAACTCGTCTTTTCCGTCGCCACGTCCGTGAACATTTCCCTTGTATCGTGTACATTTTCAGGACTTAATGACGTAAATAACTATTTCACTTCCTGTGTTATAGGTAGTATACAGTGTGGTCCATTAAGTGTGCAACAAATGGGAATTTTTTTTATTAGTTGTACAATCGAAATTTAAATATTGCCAAAAGTTAGTGCATGTTTGATAACCATATCAGATGCCCTTAGAATGGCTTCAAGTCAAACAATATACAGGGCAGGACAAAAAATATGAAATACGTTCAAGAACAGAGTTACCTTATTTCAAAAAATATAGCAAAATTTTGTTGAGAAAAGTTGTTTAGAATTAAAAGTTATGCTCAAATACAAAGTCACGGCCTCCTATTCGAATTTTGATTCTTTTTGGAAAATTTTGTTTTACCCCCGTATGATACATATTTTTATTATTTTTATTTTATATGTATTTAAAGTAGCCACAACCATATCCCCTTTAAATAACTTTTAGCCACTTGAAGCGTATTTGTAAAATTTACTTGGATTTATATTTTTTTAGGTAAGCGTCCACTTCATGTTTGTTGCAACGATATTTAACAGAACTTTAGAATTTCGCAAATATTCTTTTTAACAAGGCAAATGCTTTACTAATAATAATTTACATATGAAAAACTCTTAATAAAATCAGAATAATAAAAATATGTATCATACGGGGATAATACAGAATTTTACAAAAAAAGAATCAAAATTTGAATAGGAGGCCGTGACTTTGTATTTGAGCATAACTTTTGATTCTAAACAACTTTTCTCAATAAAATGTTGCTATATTTTTTGAAATAAGGTAACTTTATTCTTGAACGAATTTCATATTTTTTGTCCTGCCCTGTATATTGTTTGAGTTGAAGCCATTCTAAGGGCATCTGATATGGTTATCGAACATGCACTAACTTTTGGCGGTATTTAAATTTCGATTGTACTAATAAAAAAAATTCCCATTTGTTGCACACTTAATGGACCACACTGTATATTGTCTTAATTTACTTGTATGCATATGACGGATATTAAAAATAATAACGGTTAACACTGTTTTATTAAATTTATTTTGCTGATTAAAAAACAGGGAAACGATATTGACCTATTTTCTAATAAAGCTATGCTAATTGAAATTTTGAAATGATTAGATATAGCAACTATAATATTTATTTAAAATAGCAATCTGTAAAACAAACATGTGTTTATATATAGGACGTACGTGTTCAAAATGTTTAAAACTGCATATTGTAGTATAATTTTAATAGTATGCGTTTAGCGACATATAAGTGCATGTCAATATGTGAACGTGTGCGTTCCATTTGTATTCGTTAAGTTCCGGTTCCATTAAAAATGTTCCCACAGATCTGTAGTTATTTTTTGGTTGATTGCTCAAAGCAATTCTCTATCGGTCTATCTGATAAGGATACTAATTAGCAGCGTCTTCAAACTCCTACTCCAAAACAAAACCTTCTCTAGGACATCCAAGAACAAAAAGTTTGGAACTTCTGCACATTGTAGGACACATTTTCAGTATTCTCGTCAGAGTACGTGTACAAGATGTTTATACGTTATACAGGTATAATAATGATTGCTTTCTCTTTCCATTGCACGCTCTACTAAGCTGCTCACTAGTTGTGGCTATTTTAGATGGCTAAATATGTCTTAATGTAGCTACCGTGTCTGTTCTTCGCCACAGTCACTCTGTTATGGGCGTTCACGTCGGCCGTTCCATCTTTTTCTACAAAGCCGACGAACACAGGTTAAACAAAGAAATTACGAAGTATGCTCCTGTTTTGCGGTTTCGTTGCGGGAAACCCGTTGCGCCTGGTACATATACTTTTTGCGGTACAACGCGCTTTATTTTTAAGTTAATTGTGTTTTAGTTGACGAACGCCAGCTAAATTTATGGCATTTTTGCAATACGTATTTCTTCACCACGCTTGCCTCGTGCTATTTCGAATATAACAGGTAACTGATTAAATGAAGGGATTATTAAATAATATTAAATTTTATTATTTATTCCAATAGTGTCACTATAATGCTACCTAACTTATAGTAGATTTATATTGTTCAATAAAATTTCGTTATTTGAATTTGTCTACTGCGTCGATTACGTTACTTAAATGCTTATAATGCATTCACAATGTTTCCTTCTCCCAGTAAGCTGTTATATGTTTTTATTAGGTTGCATGCATGAATTGTGATGGAAATCAAACTTAGACATGAAAAAACTATGACATTTTTACAACTGCTTTATTGACATTGTTGCAATTATAATCTCAAAATGCCGAAAATGATACGGAATTACAGTCAACCATTTAATTGGCAACACTGCAAGCCTTCAAAAATCATAACCACAAAATGAAAACAACATAATACAATTTCGTCACGTCTGATTATTTTGCAGGCGTATCAACAAAAATGTGACCCTTATAATATAGCCTACTGGGAGGAGGAAATATTGTGAATGAATTATAAGCCGTTCACGACCTTTTTGGGGACAGAGTTGGCTATGCTTTTTTCTTTTCATGTTGGACTAACTGATTCGATGATGTAGCGGATGCAACTTTTTTTTTCTGTCAGTGTCTGTTCGACATTTTCTTGCCACCACATTGTCAGATTTATTATTTTAATATTCTTAAGAAAATAAATGATTTATCTAATGTGTAAAAATAATTTTAATTTCCGTCAAAATGCCCAAAATAATTTTGTTACAACAAAAAATTTCCATTAAACGATGCTACTTCCAATTTAAAAAGGTTAGACCAAATTTAAAAGAACGCGAGTCGATGTGGAGACTAGAGAATATCCGGCAACAATGCACCTACCTATTCAGAAAATATAACCTGAAACTGAAAACAACCTAACCTAATACAAAAAGTTATCAATTCGATTGTATACCGGGCTGTTTCCATATCCCAACCCGCTAATATCCACGCTGAATTAAATCACATTCGGAAAGCTCTTAGGAATAACGGTTACCGTGCTAGGGATATACAGTCTGCCATCAATCGCCATCTTCATCCACGGCCACCCAAACCTCTAAAACCCGATCCTCCTGCAGCAATAGTCTTTCTTCCCTATATCCACCAAGTCACCGACCGCATAGGAAAGTTTCTTCGAAAACAAAACATTAAAACAGTATTCAAACCCCCGAGCAACATCTAAAGGTCTTTATAGAGTCCCGTGCTCTTGTAATGCTGTATACATTGGTGAAACAGGTCGTTCAGTGAAAACTCGCATCTCTGAGCATCAGCGCTGTCTCAATTCAGGTCTCGTTTCATCATCGGCCATCGCCGAACACCAACGCGATACTGGTCATAAGATCCTCTTTGATGAAACTTCCATCATCTGCAAATCCCCATTCTTCTTTAGCAGAAAGATTCGCGAAGCCATTGAGATTTGCAAACACCCTAATAATCTCAATCGGGACGAAGGCTTTCCCCTCCTATGTGGAAAGTGCTAATCCCTAAGCCCCGCCCTCCGCCATTGAACCGCGACGGCATTTGCTGAATCGCGACGGCGGGTGCCTATAAATTCTCGCCTTTCTTCTTCCGATAGTCAATCGAGTTTCGCCTCTGACGTGGTTCACACGTTGAGTTACTGTGCTCTTCTGTCCCTTCCCTGCTAAGAGTTTCGCTTCTGGCGTGGTTAACACGTTGAGTTACCGTGCTCTTTTGCTTTTTTCCTCCTGATGAAGCCCCTTACGAAAGTGGGCGAAACGTTGAGTTCTTCGATTTCAATCATGTCCAATCCCGGGAGTCGTTTGTTACTCATGTAAAATGCTTCGATATATCGAAAATTTCGCTTTATCGAAATTCGAATTGCTCCTTTAAAAACAAGGCATTTCGTACACGCGCCGCTACTGTTAGATTTGCCGATCGGGTGCCGAGCAGCTGCGCAATCCAAATTTTACTTACGTCGCGCGGTCTGCATGTCTTATATTACAGTGGAGTTCAAAGAGATCATTACGATCACAGGTAGTAGACTTATGAAAGAATTTGATATATGTAATGGTTTACTGCTCACAGCAATTCTGATTACCTAAGTAACTAAATGAATAAGGTCAAAATGAGTACAGAATTAAATATTTTATTTATTGCAAGATAATCAGTACTTTACATTAATAAGTGCACTTGTTGTGAGCAACAATACTAATAATTTGAGGGATAAAAGTTAGCATGAGATAAGGCAGGTTACAGAAGGGTTACGTTCAGTGTTTCAGATATGATAAATGCTCGGAAGGGCCAATGCAATTTAATTTGTAACTTAACGTTAAACATAATGTGAATAAAATAATACAGAATGATCTGTTAAGTACATAAATTGTATGAGCGTTATATATTGAGGTTTATAAGCCAGCGAACGGCAAGTTAACTAAAAGGTAAACAAAAAGTGCTAGAAAAGCAATAATTGCAATAGAGCAATGGCCACCAATCGAAAGACAATTAGTGAGATGCTAAAAAGAACTCAAGTGTATCAGTGCATCATAAACCAAAGTAAAAATTACAAGCAGAGCAAAGTGTGGTGACATTTATCCCAAGAAAAGGACAATTTAGTGAGAAAGCAAAGACATGACATCAAAATGATAATCCATAAGTTCAAACATGTAATAAAACCTAATTTCTTTTAAAAATTGTAAATCTAGTTGCTTAGTTACAAGACAGTCAATTGTCATAATGAATCGAACAAGCTAAAATCTTTCATGTTGGGGGGAAAATTGAGCTCCACATTTATTGTATTAATTGTGAATAAAAAGTAATTGATGTGAAGTTATTCACCAACTTGCCCCCGCATCTGTGGGTGTAATTTTCCCAAGTGCAGGAGTTCCACAGATACTGCAATTAGGCCAGCAAGTTTCCACCTGGTGCGTCGTTGAGTGCGAGCCGACGTCGGTGACGATTTTGAGGCAGTTCCAGACATCGGAAGGCAGATCTTTTTGTGCTACATGGAGAGCAGGCTTACAGCTATCCTTGGGTAAAGGAATTGGAACCAGAAGCCCTTTCCAAGCGAGTATTTGCCGTGGCGTCCCTTTCAGTGTGCCAACCAACTACGGAGCACCTCTTAAAAAAAGGTAGGATTCCATAAAAAAACCTAGGAGCAGCAGCTTCGTAGAATCGGGGATTCGTCGAAAATAGACCTTTGCGTAGAAGTTCAACGTATTTCCAGAGTCCCACATCCATCGAGCTTCGAATAATTTATCTGGCGTCCTTAAAAAGTGCGAATTGAGGCGGCAGTTGCAGGTTTTGCCGGAAATTGAACAAAAGTGAATCACGCGTGGGTTTACATCACGCTAGAAACAAAACGAGGTTAGCCGTTACTGCGTCACAGAATTAATAGTATTTACCTGGTGCATTCTTGCCATGTTGGTGTTTCAAATTCAATTTTACGCTATTTTTGCACTGACGGATCATCTTGTTTGCTGCACTAAATTTAGAGGTTATTTAACTGTCAGTTGGTAACAGTGCATTTGCCTTAATATCAGAAAGAAATTGTCATACAACGAATTATTTGTCATAACAATGTTTCTACTTGCCTATTTCATGAACAGACCCCCTGAGTTCAGAATTGTTTCATGTTCACCGGAGCTAAGCCCTAATTTATTGCAAATAAATAAAATAAGGAAAGAGCAATAACCCATTTATTTTTGGTAATTATTATTACATTCTTTTAATTTGCCCTGCGTTTGACAGGCAATTCTCAATTGAAACTTTAATTTCATAAAGTGTAGTATCCCTTGCCCTAAATATAAATTTTATATTTTATTTAAAACCCCATTTTGAGCTAGGGTCATATTGCAATATCTCTAAATAGCACATTATTCAAACCAAAACATTCTTGAGCTATGTAATCCGACGTTTCTCTTCTTCAAAGAAGTCCCTAACGTTTAAAATAAGATTTTAGGCTTGCTCGCTTGCTTGTTATTGTGCGTTATTTTACTGTCGTTTTGGATAAATGACACACTGACAGTATTATAAAACAAGCCATACATTAAGCGGACCTGACCAAAAACTGCAGATTTTTTGTTTCGTCCTGTTCCTTATTGTTAAATAAAGAGAGAAAATTGTTACGTCACAGTAAAGTGGTAATGTGTAGACCTTACCTTCATTATTTTTTAATCGTATAGGAAATTAATTATTGTCACATTGACAATACTTCTTAATTGACATATCCATAAACATTCCAGAAAGAATATTTTATTATATTGGGCTACATTTTATTATCTGCATAATGAAAAAGTGCTGGGTATTAAGGTGTGCAAATAAATTAGGCGGAATTGTTATCGTGTTTATTTAATTTGACTCTGAAACATAACCTACAATTTAGTAGTGTCAAGTGTATAGTTATTGTTACTTAAACTGAACAAAGGGAAAATTATGTTTTATTTAAAAGACAACGTAGTTACTTTAGAGTGAGAGGGGATAATGACTTGTCCGTACCCTGTTAAAGGAGACATTGATATCAAGGCATCCTAATTGAAATATGTTCGCCAGTGTATAACTTCTTCTACCTTTTGACATCGAACTTCTAGTTTGTTCTTCTTCTTTGCATTTGGCTATATACTCGTTATTTCCAACTTCTTCTTGGGCTTCCACGTTTTCATCGTCAAAGGTATTGCAATCACATATTCTGTTGTGGCAACAGCCGTTATGACATTTTCCCTTAATATCTAAATCAAGCTAATTGTTTGACCAGAATGTCATCAACCAAATACTATGTACTATATATATTAATTTTTTGTCTTTTGATAACGCTTGTTCTTCTTTATAAAGTAATGTTCTGTTAGAGGGTCTGTAGGAATCAAAATCTCAAATCATGTACCGGTCCCTTAGACGAAGGGTGGACACGTTCTGGGCTAGCTTATTAAATCTCGGTAGAATATGGCGTGGTGT
The DNA here is from genome assembly GCA_940337035.1 of Agriotes lineatus. Lineage (NCBI taxonomy): Eukaryota > Metazoa > Arthropoda > Insecta > Coleoptera > Elateridae > Agriotes > Agriotes lineatus. Next base: position 64,127 of record CALNHX010006424.1, on the reverse strand, counting down.
AAGGACTAGGCAACAAAATGGTTCAGGATTTAAATTGAACACTAGAATTATGCAAATTTGGGCGCATTGTCGTTAATCACAACATAAAAAACAAATCTAGTTAATTAATATCACACCACCTACATTTAGTGCTTCGCTGCATACCTATATTAATTGTACAGGTGAACGGGTTGCGGAAAGAACACAAAATATTATCAGCAATATGGGTATTTAATCAAACCCAAATAATCGCAGTAACACATGAATCATATACATAAGCCATGAAGGCTAAAGTGACAGCAACTTAGATTTGTAGGTCTAACAAATAAATAAATCATAAATAGGAATCAACTTCTGAGTATTTTAGTCTCAAATATGCCAATAAATAGCTCACAAATAGCTACAACTCAGGATCGCCACCTGTGATATCGCATTTGACATGTGGGCACAACGTCCAAGGGACGCGGCGGAAGTGAGTTTTGGGTACATACGTATTTCAGCAATTTGCAAATGATTAATCACTAGCTCTTTAGTGTTATTAATTGATTGATTAAATGGCGTAATTAAACACGCTTCAATTTGATTTTCTATGGCCTTAGCAAGAATTGATTATATTTGTGTCGACTGCCTTTGTCGATGAAACATTGACAAATACATTTCCTTACATTTATAATTCGATGTCATGTCCAGCGATCGTGAGGGAGAAGATCCTGGTATGTTGCATCTTGACAAATAGAACTTCTAAACAGGATTTGGCGGCCTACTGCATAGGATCCAAGGACGCCACTATCAAATAGAGCATTTCACTGTGGTAAAAAGCGACCTAAGCATTATGGAATTTCTAGCTAGCTTGTACGTAGAAGCAAAAAAATGGGAGGCCCTGTTATTTTTTGAGCAACTGTAGAATAACTTTATGGACGCCGCATGGGAACCGCCCTGATATTGAAATTAGTATGCAAAATTTAACTAGAGGAAGCATTTTTATCAAAGCTATTTACGGCCGTTCGTGAAGAAAACAACGCCGCTGGCGGTTTTCGTTTGTTTAAACAAGAGCGGTCTTGGCCTGCTCCTAGAATTTCAGATCCCGCGAAGGCGCTTAATGAAAACTCAATAATCGAGATGCTCGACTGTTTGCTAGCGAGCCTATTTAGGAAAAGCCAACCGAGCGTGCTTCGACCAGAAAAGCCTTGGAGGTGCCTTATTTCTATAGTCAGACGATTTATGCGATGAACCTGAATTCCTTTACAACAATATTTGAATATAAGGTGGTCCGAAAGAAGATGGTAATTGTTAGAACGCTCTATTGAAACGGGGCGTTACAATCATGAGGTGATAATGCTTCGTATTATGGTCTCATACATCTGTTTTTTTCTTCCGATTGTGCTGTCTTTACTCCATAATTTAGAATTTAAATTTTGACACTGTCTATTTTTGCCTTTTGTTATTACTAATTTTTACCCATAAGTATTTACATACTCTATGTGTGTTTTGGGATTTAGGGTTAATTCTCAACTTTCTTAACTTCCTGATCATTAGAGAGCGAATTTTAGGTTTTTAGTCTTTCGTGAGTTTTTTTAAGCACACCACTTTTAGATACATATAAATTCATTTCAATAAAAACTATGCATTTAGACGCCTATTTGATATCACCTAAATACCTATTTTAGAGATTATAAGACCTATCGCCCTATTTGCTGCCTATTTTTTGCAATTCGCACATATTCATTGTTTTAACCTATCTAAAATAAGTTTTTTTCATTTTCTTTAAATATAGAATAGTATTTTTTTAAATGTTTTTTTGCATTTACAAAATTAATATTTGCCTTATACATATGCAACACAATAAACTGCTATTTATATTTTCATACTGTGTCTTAAACGTGTGAGTAAAATTGTGTAGTGCCACTGGTAGTGCGTAGGAGTAGGTCACTGGCATGTTCATCATTGGCGTAGGTGTTGTTAGTTGACATAAACAGCATCGTTGACAGTTTAACTTTTTTCCTTTAAGTCAACATAACCTTAAATGTTCAAAATTGTGCCACCAATATCAATATTTAAGTATAAAAGTGTAGTATTAAATTGAAAGCAAGTTGAAAAGTGATACTGTATAGAACTACAATACCGATATCAAAAAAATCGACCAACGAGAGAATGCAAGATTGGGTCCCACCGTTTAAGAAGTTAATGCAGTAAACAATGAAATATTTTGCAAATATTGTAGTAAAGCTGTAAGTTAATATATACCCCCACACAATGTTCCTTTTATTTTATAGTTTGTCTGCGAAAAAAGACTCATTGCACAACATGAAGCCACAATGCCAACGTCTTTTAATTTGCATAATTCGATATTTGCAAATGTTAAAAATTCTGTAAATTTTACTTTTCAATCTGTTTTAAATATTAAAATTATATTCAATTAGAGGTTTATTATATTTTTTATTTGATTTTATATTATAAAATAAATAACTTTTTTAAATTATACATTGGTGTTTGTTTATGTTGTACATTGTTTTTTATTTTTATAACATAAATCAATTTAAGAACCTGACTTGACTCGATTCTAAATTATTTAAAAAAATATATTAATTTTTTATCCTAAAATCGGCACCTATTTTGACGGTTTGCGACCTAAATATGGATTTTTCAAACCTAAAATAAGCACCTATTTTACGTTTTTTGGAACCTAAATATCCGCTTTCTACTGATCATATATTCTATGTCTTCATAGTCTTGGCAAATCAACCTGGTCTTTTGCAAAGCTGAGGCTGAGCGTATATCTTGTACCGTCCTGCAACGATATTTTCATATATTTGCATTTTTGTTTGTGTCGTTTAGTACTTGCTGCAAGGAAAAGAGAACACATAGAGATCTCGGAAAGAGAGGGTGCTAGACAACAGCCCGTTAGAGTCCTTTGTGGCTTGGAATTCCTAGCGAATAATATTACCAATTTTAATCATAAATGTATGGTGTTTGTATATATTTTTTGTTTTAATTAAATTTACATAAACTGCAACCATTCGCTGCCGCCACCTTTGCTTAATTCGAATAAACGAGAAACTGACAGTCCAGAACTTGAGAAGGCCAGCATCCAGTAATTACCACCGGAGGGCGATCGCGTTAGTGTTTTATTCTGCAACCGCGTTCACGTAAAATAAGTTGTATTCCTAGCTTTTATCTGAGAAGTTTAACTGCCTTAGTAGAGAACCTTAATTTGATCTGAAACTCATTCCTATTTGAATTAGTCGACCTGATTTTAGCACCATCCTATCCAGAGCTGCATTCACATTCGAGCGCAATGCGCACGGAAGATCGTGTTGATGCGCTTGGAAATGATTTTCATATAATTAGCATCTGACAGCCAAGTCGAATGCACCCTGAAGATCGTCTTGATAAGCTTGGAGATTATTAATAAACACCTGAATCCCTGTCGAATGCGCACGGAAGATTGTGTTGATAGCCTTGGGGACTTTGTTGGACATGTTGTCTTCGATTAATACACCATTGCTTCGCACACAGCGGCGCAGGAACTACTGTAATCATGGGGGGGCAAAACCTTTTTTTGAATGGTTTAACATGACTAAGCTTTATGTTCGACTGTTTCAAAAACACTTTATTATTGGCGTCCATAAACTGCCACTTTAGTCCACCTGTCCGCCTGTCAATATTCAATAGTTATTATGAAAATAAATGTCATTTTATTAAAATCAGGAAAGAAGATTATATTAGGTTACTGAAAACTTTACAAAGAATAGAAAGAAATTCATCTTTAATACCTTACGGTAATAGATCGTTATTCTTGATTTTAATAACGCAATTAACCTAGAAGAAGCGCACTTCGAAATTATCAAATGTTTGAAGAGCAACTTGAATTTTCTGTGTGTAATATAAATGATATTGTAGATAAAATAATATCTTCTGCAGTGCAGTCGAACGTAAAGCTTTGCATGCAGCTCGTACATAATCAAACCTTATTTGACTCGTCCTCTTTACTGCTACGCTACGCTCGCTCTGCATAAAATACTCCAAGAAAGTCCTACATTTATGTACCATGAGATAAAAAGAATGATTCTGAGCAGGCCTTGATATGTGTTATACGTTTGGCAGTACTGAAGTGTATTGTCAGTCTATGTCAAATTCGAGATTAAAAGGTTAGGTTTTGTTTGTTGTTTGACACAGACTGACGTAAAACTTAACCTGCAAATCTCGAATTTGACATACACTGACAATACACTTCAGTACTGCCAAACGTATAACACATATCAAGGCCTACTCAGAATCATTTTTTTATCTCATGGTACTTGATACATAAACAATTATAATAGTCTATCTCTCTGTCTGCCTGTTGACGGTTAAGCTCAACAACTATTTGTTGGAGGAAGGCGATATTTTGCATGCAGATTATATAGCTACCTGGCATAAAACCGAAAACATCTCAGAGTAGTATATATAAGGTGAGCACCTTAAAAAATTTAAATTTTCTTTATTTTTGCTTTAATTGCGAAGTAGCTAAATGTAATAATTTGTACATAGCTCAGGCTTTATCATTGTCAAAAATGGAACCTAGTAGATACAGGGTAAACATCACAAGTGGGACAGAATAATATGGTGTCTTTCTAACGCAGCAGAAACTCGGCTCGAAATATTCGCCTGGGGGCGAAAATTGATGTAATTCACATTTTTTTGCAAATGGATGTAATTCGTGCGAGGGAAGTTCAGTGTAGACCTCTTCACAGATTTTTTCATATGGAAATGCAATCTAGGGAAACCATTGAGAACAAACATTCTCACTGAATTGCATTGTGTTACATAAACTTGTGGTTATTATATTTGCAATGAGGATAGGTTTTATGTTGACTGATGGACACTGTAGTTATTTTAAACTGTAGTTCTGGCTATTATAAACTAAAATTGTTCTTATTGCAATACCTACCATCTACCAACTAGTTAAAATCAAATTATAAAATCACATTTCAAGTTTATACTTAATAGCCAAAGCTAGAATTTAAAATAATGAAATGTCAACCTGTCGACATGAAGCCTAACCTCACCACAAAAATCATAAGAAATTTATGCTTGTTGTCAATGATATCCCTAGAATTTCGGAATTTGCTACTATATGAAACAAAAATGGACTATATCGAATTCTCCGCTGTCAACCTAAATATAAAAACTTGTTTAACAAATTCTTCGTGTTTTATTTCTGCACCACCTACAATAAAACAAGTTTTAGCATGTTGTACCTTGTATAGATTAATGTGAAAACCCTATGTACACATTTTTAAAAACCGTATGAAATATATCAGGGGGGCAAATTACACTATTTGCCCCCCCCCCCCCCAATATATTCTATGAGGGGGCAATCGCCCCCTTTGCCCCCCCTGCTCCTGCGCCCCTGTTCGCAGACTAATATTATAACATCATCACTTTGCTACCCAACCAGTGCTACATTTTCTAAATCTTTGAATAAATTTGAAATAAAGGTATAAAAAGAAGAACGAAAATGGAGGGGTAATAACAACAACAAAAAAGAAGACAACTTATATGCTATGGTGACATGCGGCGTATGCAATAAAATAAATTATGTATCGCATTGTAATTTTTCAAAAAAGAAAGAAAGTAACTTCAACTTATGGACGGGATGACAGTGTGAAAAGGCAGCAATTATACTAAGCTCAAAATGCACTTTAATTAGAAATAGTAGGGAATTTTAAGAATTCACTTTTAAATATTTTACCACCGAAGTAAATATCATATGACATCATAATAGTATATTACATAACAAGAGTTGTAAGAAGCATATTACGCACGAAGTGGAAAAATTACACACGAGCCGCGTAGCGGCGAGTTTTGTAATTCCACAAGTGCGTAATTGCCTTACAACTCGAGTTTTGTACTATACTTTATCCACGAACACATTAATTACTATCATACATACATTGTATATATTGATAAAACTATAGTTTTAGTATAACAATGAGATAAAATTAAAATATATATATACACAAAGTAAATGTTGTATTCATAAATTGGTGAAATTTCGGAAATCCTCTAATTTATTCTAAGAGATATTGAGTAATTCGTAAAAACACAGTTTACTGCTTTTTCACTCCTTAGGGGTTGAATTTTAAAACATTCTTTCAGTCCATATTATCCTGAAATAAGCCACAGCAAAAAATAATGAATAAATTTAACACTCTACTCCTTTTCAGTTTTCCCTTTTTACCGCTTTAGGGGTAATTTTAAAATCCATTAAATCACTTTCTAAATATTTTAAGAATACATCTATATGCCAACAAACAATGGTCTAACTCAATAAACATAGGAGATAAAAAGGGTTCTTTAATTCAACCCGAATCCAGATTTGCACCTTTAGGGGTTGATTAGGGGAAAATCCTGAAATGTGTTTTTAAACACTTGTATTCGATACATATGCGAGCAAACACCAAACCTATATCTTATCGGGTTTAAGAGATACTGAAGAATTCGTGAAAACACAGTTTACCCCTTTTGACCCCTCAGGGGTAAAATTTTAAGTCTCCTTAAACCGCTTTCTAAATATTTTAAGAATACATCTATATGCCAAAAAAGAATGCTCTAGCTCAATAAACATAGGAGATACGAAGGGTTTTGTAATTCCCCCCGAATATAGATTTGCACTTTTAGGGGTTGATTAGGGCAAAATCCTGAAATGTATTTTAAACACTTATATTGGATACCTATGCAAGTAAACACCAAGTCGATATCTCATCGGGTCTAAAAGATATTGCGGAATTCGTGAGAACACTGTTTATCTCTTTTCACCCTCTGAGGGGTAAAATTTTAAAATCCCTTAAAACACTTTCTAAGTATTTTAATAATACATCTATATGCCAAAAAGGGAATGTTCTAATTCAATAAACCTAAGAGATACAAAGTGTTCTTTAATTCACCCCGAATCCAGATTTGCACCTTAAGGGGTTGATTAGGCAAAAATCCTAAAATATGTTTTTAGACACTTTTATTGGATACCTGTGCAAGTAAACCCCAAGTCAATATGTCATCGGGTCTAAGAGATATTGAGGAATTCGTGAAAACACAGTTTACCCCTTTTCACCCCCTTAGGAGTAAAATTTTAAAATATCTTTAACCACTTTCTAATAATTTTAAAAATACATCTATATGCCAACCACTAACATTCGAACTCAATAAACATAGAAGATACGAAGGGTTCTATAATTCACCCTGAATGCATATTCGCACCTTTAGGGGTTGATCACGGCAAAATCCTGAAATACGTTTCTAGGTATTTGCATTGACAATCTTTGCAACTAAACACCAAGTGGCTATCTCATTGGGTCTAAGAGATATTGAGGAACCCGTGAAAACACATTTTACCCCTTTTCACCCCCGTAGGGGTGGAATTTCAAAAAATTCCTTTTAAGCCATTTTGTTGTGAAATGGAACTCAGCGAAAAAATGTATAATTTTAACCCTCCTGCCCCTTTCAGTTTTTTCTCCTTTTACCCCTTTAGGGTTAAAATTTTCCAATTCCCTCACACCCCTTTCTAAATATTTTAAAAATACATCTATATGCTAAAAAAGAATGTTCTGACTCAATAAACATAGGAGATACTAAAGGTTCTTTAATTCACCCCCAATCCAGATTTGTACCTTTAGGGGTTGATTAGGGCCAAATCCTAAAATACGTTTTTAGGTATTTGCATTGATAATCTTTGCAAGCAAATATCAAATCGATATCTTATCGGGTGTAAGAGATATTGAGGACTTCGTGAAAACACATTTTACCCCTTTTCACCCCCTTAGGGGTGGAATTTCAAAAAATCCCTTCTTAGCACTACCTTACGTAACAAACTGAACCTTCCACCCAAATTTCAAGTTTTTAGTGCCAGTGGTTTCGGCTCTGCGTTGATTAGTCAGTGTTGTGACTTTCCTTTATATACGGTGCGTCCACGAGACTACGCACCATGGCGCTGGAGTGATGCTAGTTTATTTTAAAGATCTACTCTTCCAGGTAATTGATAGTCAAACGGTTGCTAAGCATTGACCATTAAAATTTAATTTGCAAATAGTGCCTTCAGAAATCATCGAACGTTTTTGAATGGTCATGGTTATACAACGTATGAATAGTATGTTGGTAGCACTGTAAGTCTATGTCAAATTCGGGGTTATCAGCTTAGCTTTTGCGTCAGTCGGTGTCAAAATTGACTCAAAATCTAACTTTCTAACCTCGAATTTGACACCATACTTCAAATTGAATACCACTTAATCGTTTATTGCCATAGAAAAATAAATATAATAGGGTTTGTTGTTAAGCTGTTTTCGTAAAAGCAAGAGATGATCTTTGGGATAAATTAACGTTGTTCTGATTCCATGGTGCGAAACCCAGTGGACACACGGTATATAATATTGCAATGACCCTTTACGTATAATTTTTGTAGGGTTATAATTAATGTAATAAATAAAAAGAGTCACCACACAATATTTGATTTAATTCTACCACTTGCTAAAATCAAACTAACTGATTAATTTATTTCGTTGGGTACGCCAAAATTGAGAATTACTCTTATGGTAGTTTGCCCTTTACCTAATCCATTCATCTGATTTACTAATTTTGCTAGCTCATTTACATACAGAGACATGAAAATAAAACTCAAAATCTCAGGCCTGGGTTCCTCAATCCTAGTTAAAATTTTATGGTACGCCTCTGGAACGTAACAGGTGAACTAAAAATGTAGGCGTGATGCGCCGTTGTGAAACTGAAATGTCAATTCTATCACACCAAGATCAAGTTTTCTCAGCTCGCGTTTGGAATTGATTTATCAAGCAAATTAAATGAACAAATTTTACGGTAAGATTTTTAATAATTGCCTTCAAGTGGCGTCTATGTATTCTTTTGTTTTCCAGATCGTGTGCTATTGGTGCATTCTTAAAAAGGACGCCGTATTTGCGTTCGTTTTATGGGGCCTCCAACTGACTATTTTAATTGTAAATCCTGGGAAAATACCTCGCCATCCCCATGAACCGCTATGATTTTCTTATTCTCCAGGTCGTAATTAAGGTATGCTCAAAGATCAAAATTTTACACTACTAACCTCACTTTGGTTGTCGTAGCTGGGCTTCGTTGTTATGAATCTGGCTGAAATCTTGCTCCCCGGGCTGTTCGTGCGGCTGTCTTGTGTTCTGGCCTGATGTGTAGAGCTGCCGGAAGAATCCTGACACCCTATGCCTTCCCACGATGCTGCAGATTGATGCTGCGGGGAATCGCCTCCAAGCCGCGGCTGCCGTCGTCGCCTCGGAACGCCAAAAACTCAAATACATGGAATCTCTTGCCTCCAATTGTGCTGATACACTCGAATTCGCTGATTACGATGGTGCTATTTATTTTTTTATACGTTTATGCCTTCTATTAAAAAACTTGAATTAAAGTCAGAGCAAATTCAGATAGCTTTCACCAATTTATTTTAAACAATTGCTATCCCCCTTTGTTATTGACAAAACACTGTCTACAGATTTGAATTGTAGGAAATCAACCAGGTACAAAAACATAACTTATAATCTAATTTAACAAAATTTTATCAGTTAATTACAATCTCTTATGTACTAGAATTATTGTCTTTTGGAATTGTTTATTTCTCAACGTTTTTTTTTATGCGCCACTCACTTGATTTTTTTACCACACTTTAATGCCCATTGTTTATCACTACACTGACTAGTTTTTTAATCCACCAACATCGTCTAATTTCTTGCTTATTTGAATTCCATCTAATTTCTTGCTATTTCAATCTCTTCAAATCCCCAAGTCTTGTATTTTCATGTAATAAATGACTTGCCTGGCTTTTCTATGTTCTTTGCCTTATTCTTCTAGTCATTCTTGTTCTCACCTTTATTAAAAATGTTCATTTGCTACCCATTCTCTAATGACTTTACTTTCTACGCTTCCATTTTTAAGCTGTGTCTAACTTGAACTTTTTGTGCCAGTTCTTAATTAATTTAGATTCAGCTTTTAGTTTGTGCAAATCTATTATATTACGATTAAAATTATATTGCTAAACCCAATACACGGAATTTGAGCTTCCATATTTCTGTGCCTATTCAAATATAATCAATGTCATTGGCGAATTATACCAGTGTTATTATGATTTGGCAATTTATGTGAATTTTCTCAGATGCTTGCATTATTACAACTCTGTGCTTTAATGATTTAATTTGCTATTTGCTTGTACTGCAATCAGAGCCGATTTGAGGGCTAAATACCATCGCAATATACAGGGTGTTAGTAAATAAGTGCGACAAAATTAACGGGGTGATTCTGCATGGAAAAATAATGATATTTTGTTATATAAATGTATATTCGCAAATGCTTCGTTTCCGAGTCACAGTTAGTTAAAGTTTTTTTTAAAATTGATAATTTTTTTATTGCTCTGAAACCGGTCAAGATATGCAAATAAAGTTTACTGGGTTTTAAGAGGTACTTATAGCGCATTCTTTGATATGCAATTAAGAATTTTATATTCATCACTGGCGCGCATACGGGTAATGATCCCGATGTCTTATTTTTTGCATAAAAATGGCGCTACCTACAAAAAAATGACAAGAAAGCTTTTTTGTCACAAATTGAACGAGAAATTCAAAAATTATTTTAATTTTAAAATATCTCAGTGGCGTACCAATTTTTTCTATAAAAATATCGGGATCATTACCCGTATGCGCGCCAATGATGAATATAAAATTCTTAATTGCATATCAAAGAATGCGCTATAAGTACCTCTTAAAACCCACTAAACTTCATTTGCATATCTTGACCGGTTTCAGAGCAATAAAAAAATTATCAATTTTTAAGAAAAACTTTAACTAACTGTGGCTCGGAAACGAAGCATTTGCGAATATACATTTATATAACAAAATATCATTATTTTTCCATGCAGAATAACCCCCTTAATTTTGTCGCACTTATTTACTAACACCCTGTATATAGATTACGTACCTACAGTTGAAATTCAACGATAATAGTTGCAACTAGCAGTCCAGTGAGACAAATGTCTCATTTAACGCGCCTTCAAACCTCGATCGGTTAGGCAACCACCCAGACCTGGAAGGTGTCAAAGTGGTTGCCTAACCGATCGAGGATTTAAGGCGCAGAGGGTCGCAGCTACGTTTGGCGGCCGAAACAGTTTTTATTTAATACGCGTTCTATTTGAAAAACGGTCTCTTTGTGATTTCTCGAAAACCGGAAGTGTCACGTGACTGAAATTCGGTTCCTGACCTGACATGACCATTCCAAACATATAACTTTAATAACTTTTTTCTCTATCTCTTACGGTTTGGCTGCTGAAACAGCGTCCCGGACAAAACAGCGTCCCAGACAGACACGTCTATTAGATAAAGGATTTCGAAAACTGTCATTCTGTCTCGGCTAATTAGATCGAACAACAAAACAAATACGAGTGCCTGCTATGTAATGTTACTCGCTGTGCGATTTTGCCACTTTACGTACGACAGTTCGTAAGCAACAGCTTACTTAGTTTATGCGTTGTAAAGTAGGTTTTTTTTTCTATAATAACTGTCAAAGTGTTACAATGTTGGTAGACATGAGATTAAAACGCTAGGAAATTGTTATACCTCGTGTTGGTAGAACTTTTTCAAAATTATGGTTATGTGTCAATTTTGAATGTCAAAGTTTCTTAATTTGAACTCTTGACAAATTTCTTTTTTTAACATGGAATCATCATCATCATCATCAATAAAATCGGATAAAAAAAGACAACCAAGGAATATTTTAAATGCAAAAGTGAAGCAAGCGACTTAAATTATGATATATCTGTCAAAATGACAATAATTTTTGTTAGTGGAAGAAAAGAACTAAAAATCTATGTACCAACATTACTAAAACTAGGGACCCTGCAGGAATGCAACTTATCCCCTAGAAAGTTGACCTTGAAAATTATTATAGAAAAAAAATGTACTATATGTAATTCATCTTTTTGTATAGTGGTCGTGGATAAACTTGTTATACGATATTTTACTAAAACCTTTTTTAATATTTTATGAACCAACAACAGAAGCTCTTACTTTACACACATTTATTTTATTTTATCTAATCCAGTTAAAGTCGGAAGCAAATTTAAAAACCCAGCACCCACCTAATAACTGTTGATCTATGTTGGCTAAATAAAAATTACCAGTTCATTCATTCATTCATAATATATAGCCTCTTTTACCTTTCGGTGTCGAGGACCATTCATACCTCGCGGGAAGTGCAACGGAGGTAATGCGCCGCACGCGACTTACACTACGCTCCCCCGCATGCAAGCATACCACACACACAACAACTTAAATCTAACTTAACTAATGAGTTCAAATCCACTGCCATTCCGAGAAAATTCTCGGCTACGGCCAGATTTGAACTCATGTCTACCTGGTTGCTAAGCAGACAACAATCCCATTCAACCACCGAGGTGGCCTAAAATTACCAGTTATTAGTATAGTATTTTATTCGTTCCTCACTTGTAAACATCAATTTATCAAGTCACTGTATTCACCTTGAAAATGTTTCTTAACTGGCTAGCCAGTAAATGTTTTACTGGCTAGCCAGTTATATTTTACAAGCGTGCTCATAGATAAATGATAGCGTGCAAAGCCAGAGTTGTCTTCCTTAGTATGTGTCATATTGATTAATTTAGTTGCTTGTCAGTTTGACATTTTGAATCAATGGTGAATTTCTAGTTATTTACAAGTGAGGAACAAATAAAACATTCAACAATACACGCCAGGTAACCATTTTTACTGGCTTAAGGATATGACAGGCTCGCCTAACGGCTCGCCAGTCATCCCAATTATATCGCCAGTAAAACCTGTTTTACCTGGCTTGTAATATTAAATACTATAACATTACAAGCCACGTAAAACAGGTTTTACTGGCGATAGGATTGGGATGACTGGCGAGCCGTTAGGCGAGCTTGTCATATCCTTGAGCCAGTAAAAATGGTTACCTGGCGTGTATTGTTGAATGTTTTATTTGTTCCTCACTTGTAAATAACTAGAAATTTATCATTTATTCAAAATGTCAAACTGACAAGCAACTAAATTAATCAATATGACACATACTAAGGAAGACAACTCTGGTTTTGCACGCTATCATTTATCTATGAGCACGCTTGTAAAATATAACTGGCTAGCCAGTAAAACATTTACTGGCTAGTCAGTTAAGAAACACTTTCAAGGTGAATACAGTGACTTTATAAATTAATGTTTACAATTGAGGAACAAATAAACAAATTAACTTACAAATCCAAAAGCAAAAGCAACATAACCTTGAAAACGAAATCAACACTGACATGTTTCCACTAAACAACGTTGCCGGTTATATTTTTTGACGATTTAAAAAAAAATTAAAAAGATTTCTCGCATATCAGAACATATAACCCCAAAACTTCACCCCCCCCCCCAGCACCAGCCAATTGTTTAAAATGAAAACAATCGAAAATTTGAATATCGAAAAATCTGGTGTGATACACGCACACAACTTCCCTTTACAGTGATCTTATAATTGGCCAAAAATTTGATTTAAAATGTTTTAAGCATTTGTCAAAAATTTTCAAAAATTACAAATTCTGCAAAAAACGGTACAAAATAGAGAGTTAGTTGGAGAGACAAATTTTCCATAGAATTTTAAGCTGAATTCAAAAATGTAATAATATACCGGGTGTTCTATTTATAATAAGAGTTAATAAAAAAAATAGACAAAAAAACAAAAGAAACCCATTTTAGAAGTATTCAACTGGAAAATCACCTATCTCACATCAATACACATTCAAAATGTAATAAAAATGTAAAGTTTAAAAAAAAAATCGTTAGAGCCGTTTTTGAAAAAATCGAAAAAACTGAAAAATCACAAGAGTAAACACCTACTTTCGGTTATGCGATTTTCTTCAAAAGCTTGCTGTCGCATCTACATAGTACACAAAACTTATATATGAAGTTTCAACGCCATACCTCTTTTCGTTTTTGAGATATTCTGTTCACAGACAGACAGACACACAGACCAATGAAAAAAAAAATATGTTTTTTGGGATCATGGGACTCTAAAACGTGAAGATCTGTTGAAAACTCAATTTCGAATTTTTGGGGTGAATTCAATACTTCCTTTATTGTAAAAGAAAGTAAAAAACGTTTGCTGAACCCGCTAATACCAGGCAGCGGGCAGGATAACGTCTGTCGGGTCCGCTAGTATATAGTCCTGGAAATACACCAAGTCAAAATTCCGTCTCTTTTTATTTATAGTAAACTGGACGAGAAAGAAAATTACTAGAAAAATGAATGTCGTAACTAAATTTTAATTATTGAAACGTCACCTGTCATTAAGCATTGACAAATTCTTAGATCAAATTTATCCCTTGCTTTTTTAAATTTCTTCCAACATGAAACGTTTTAGTGACCAATCTAAAAACTTAATTTTGAATGTAGTCTCTTACTTTGAGAGACATAATAATTATTCTCAAGATCAAGGAATGAATAGCATGAAAATAGCAGCCGAAGCATTGAAAATTTCCGAAAGAACTATTTATTTGTCGGGTAAAGAATTCATCTACTTATTCAGATGTAGTCTATGCAGAGACAGTTTCGAAAAAAAGCCAAAGAGAACAAAACTAAGGTAAATCTCACCATTTTACACTCATTACGAGTAATAATTCACAAGATGTAAGTTGAAAAAAAGCACGTAACAATTAAATCGCTCTATCAACGATTTTCCGAAGAATGGCCAGATTTTGCCTGTTCACCAATATTAGTAAATACCTGGATTCATAAAATTGGTTTCAAATTCAAGAGAAGTAATAACAGGCAGTTTCTAGTAGAACAACCGTCTATTAGTGGCAAGCGTACGTCATTCCTCAGACAATATACAAAAGAGAAAAGTCTTTAAACTTTTAAGGCGGTATTTATTGACGAGACTGGGATTTTCAGCAAAGGTGGTAACAGAAGAACTTGGCGAAACGGAACAATGGCTACTGCAAGCAAAAAAACGGGAGACGGAGTTAGATACATTATCGTTAATGCAGGAAATGAGAATGGATTTATCGAAAATGCAAGTTTCATTTTTAAAAGTAAAACCAAAAGTGGTGACTATCACGACAATATGAACGCAAACAATTTTGAAAAGTGGTTTAAAACTTAACTGATACCAAGCTTGAATGAACCATCGCTAATTGTAATGGATAACGCCAGTTATCATTCTAGATGCCAAGAAGAAGTCCCTTGCCAAAGCTGGACAAAAAAAATGATCCAATGGTTACAAATTAAGGGCATTGATTACCCACAGACGGCGATGAAAAATGAAATATGGGATATAGTAAGTTCGAAATTACCGAAAAAAATATATCATTTAGACATTCACGCAGCACAACATGGCCACAAGGTTTTGAGATTACCGCCCTATCATTGCCATTATAATGCAATAGAAATGGTGTCGTCAGAGGCCAAACGGCTGTATGACGCAGGAATTTTACAAACTAAATCATCCCCAGAGGATGTAGTAAATGTCTGGTCTAAGGCGTTAGATGCTGTGTGATGAACATTGGAATAATTATGTTCGACATACAGAAAAAGTAATCTTTTCAGCGTGGGAGACCGAAAAATATATAGATGCTTCCAATATTGAACCCGTTGTAATTACTTTAAGTTCAGAATACATTTTTAACTAAAATATAATTCTTAGCAGTTGTATTCCTGTCTAACAATTAATGCATCTCCAAAGGCATCACCTGGGGTGCGAATTATTAAATAGTAAATTGATCCAACGTTGAATTGTGAATAATTATTGACTCACCCATGTATATTCGTTACCACGATTAACACGATTGTTGTTAAAAACTGAAATAAGAATACACATGCAAAAAGTAACTAAAAAAACGTTACTCTTTTGTTTTTTGACTTGGTGTATTTCCAGGACTATAGTACAATGGCGAAAAATAAATTTAGGCCGGCCTGTCGTTCGCTTGGCACTGTTTATGTTGGTGGCACTGTGCGTCTATGTCAAATTCGAGGTTAGCAGGTTAGGTTTTGTGTCAGTTTGTGTCAAAACTGACGGAAGAAATAACCTGCTAACCTCGAATTTGACATAGACTTACACTACCACCAACATAAACAGTGCCAAGCGAATAACAGGCCGACCTAAATTTATTGTCCGCCATTGTATAAGAGTTAAGACAACGCAAATGTCAGCCGCGATTACTGTTCCAAAAATAAATAATAGCATACAATGCCAGAGTTGTCAGCTATGAATTTAATTACTTGTCACTTTGACAATGTCAACAAATGATTAATTTAAAGAATTTATGAAAACTACACAGGTAGATAGCTACTACGGATCCTACATAAGTAATCTTTGATAAAGAGTTGAGACAACGTAAACGAAGTAGGTACAGCATTGGATTTTTGTTTTGCTTTGCCACCCAGACGCACTTTTTCCCACATCATAGTGGATTTCACGTAGTCTGGTTCTACTTGTGAGTGTTCAGTTTTGATACGCAGAATTGTTTTTAAGCCTTTATTTTAGTTTATACATGTGAAAAAGTAACTTGTCACAAAGCAACCAACGCGAACAACAACTACCTTTCTAACTACTTCTTACAGAGTAAATACATTTTAACCTACTCGCATACTTGGAAGTGTCTCATACACATACAAAATTGTTCAGTGATTATTACAACACTCCCACTCAATGGACTAATTCAAACAACATTATTTCAAACCTATCTCGGACTTAACTCTTTCGAATTGAGTTCGAGTTACAAACTTGGTAAAAATGTCAGCTAATTGCTCAGCACTAGATATGTATATCAGTTTTATTACCTTTTCCTTAACTAAGTCACGAACAAAATGATAACGAATATCTATGTGTTTAAGTCTCTTATGATGCTCTGGATTCTGTGCCACACGTATAGACGACTGGTTGTCTTCGAATATGGGAATGGGGCTTGCGTTATCTCCCACTAATTGTAAGTCTTCCAATATCTTTTTTATCCAGCATCCTTCGCTAACTGCTACTGAGAGGGCAATATACTCAGCTTCCGTCGTAGAAAGGGCTACCGAAGCTTGCTTGGTGGATTTCCAGGAAATGGTACATCCATATAATTTGAACAAATACTCCGAAGTGGATTTTCGTTCGAAACTATCACCTCCCCAATCTGCATCCGCGTAACCGCACACAGTCTCTGAGCCTTTGCGCTTCTCGTACACTAAGTTCAAGTCCACTGACCCTTTAATATACCGTAAAACTCGTTTTAGTACATCCCACAAATCAGTACTCGCACATTTATGATAGCGACTTAGAATACTTACACTCGCACACAGGTTTGGCCTTGTACCCAACATAGCATACATTAAACTTCCGATGAGTTGTCGGCACTGTGTTTCGATATGTACAGTTTCTGGTTCTTCTTTCTTGAGAAGTTCCAACTTATAGTTTGCATCTACAGGGGTGGAAATTGGATTACAACAGTCCATCCCATATCTTTTTAAGATGTTTCTCAGGTACGCAGTCTGATTCAACGTTGTAATTCCATTTTCCAAATCTTGTTTGATATGGACTCCTAAATAGTTTTTTGCCAATCCCATATCTTTCATCTTGAAATGGCTAGACAATATTTGTTTCAATCCTACTATTTCATCTTCGTCAGTTCCAAGGATTAATAAATCATCGACGTAAAGTAACACATACAATTTACTATTGTCTGTTACACGAACGTACAAACAGTAATCATTTTCTGATCTTTTAAATGCATGCTTCTTCATTACTTCATCAAATTTATCATTCCAACACCTTGGCGATCTTTTGAGCCCATAAATTGATTTAAGTAATTTATATACCTTATTGTCCATTTCTCTTTGACCTTCTGGCGGTTTCATATGCACTTCCTCTCGTATGTCTCCATACAGAAACGCTGCTCGTACATCCATTTGATAAACTGTCTTACCAATTTGCACTGCTACAGCAATCAAAATTCTAACCGTTGTTATTTTTGCTACTGGAGCATAAATTTCTCCATAGTCAATATTTTCTTTTTGCTGAAAACCTCTTGCCACTAGGCGGGCTTTGTATTGTGTGATATTTTCATCTTCATCTCGCTTAGTCTTGAAAACCCATTTGCTTTCTATCACCTTGCAATTATTTGGCTTTGCAACTTCTATCCAGGTATTATTTTCTTGAAGGGTTTTTAGCTCTTCTTGCATAGCTTCCTTCCATTTCCCTGAATCTTCGCTTTCGATTGCTTCTTTATACGTTTGCGGTCCATTGTCCTCGCTTGTGCTTAGTAAACAAACCTCGTAGTCTTTCAATTTTTCTGGTAGTCTTACGATCCTTCGTTCTTTTGAACTGTTTGCTCCTATGCTATTTTCGTCGACTCTGTTGCATTCTTCACCTTCAATTGCGTTTTCTTCCACATCTCTTTCTACTCGTTCTTCTACAGATACTGAAGTCTCCTCGACGGGAGTCACTACTTCATCTCTTTCTACTCGTTCTTCTGCAGATACTGAAGTTCTTCTTTTACCGTTCACTACAATTTCATTGTTTTCCAGATAACGGTTCTCGTAACTTGGATTTTCACAACTCGAAGTTTTTCCATTTGCAAATATTACATCTCGACTAGATATTATCTTGTTTTTCTGTGGTAACCACACTCTATATCCGTCTTTATCTCCGCAATATCCCACGAAACGACCGTGTTCACTCTTTCTATCAAGTTTCTTTCTTTTCTGTTTGGGCACATGCACATAGCAGTGTGTTCCAAAAATTTGCAGGTTATCAATTTTTATACTTTCCCTCTTAAACCATAATTGTTGTGGTGATTTTTCTTCTACTGGCGTTCGACCCGTTTTATTCATTACATAAGCGGCTGTATTAACGGCCTCTGCCCACAAGTATTTGGGTAGATTTTTCATGTAAATCATAGAACGTGCGCTTTCAATTAGAGTTCTATTTTCTCTCTCAGCGCCGCCATTCTGCTCAGGTGTATAGGGCATTGTAGTTCTAAAGGTTATTCCTTTTGATTGCAAAAAAGTTCTTACCTGTTGATTGTCGAACTCTTTACCACCATCAGTCAGGAACTCCTTTATTTGATTTCCCGCTACAACAGCTTCTTGAGTGAACGTTTTCAAGCACTTGACTACTTCGGATTTCTGGTTTATGAAAAATACTCTTCTGTATTTAGAAAAGTCATCCTTGAAACACACAAAATATTTTGACCCACCTAATGAGGTTGTTTGCATGGGTCCACACACATCTGCATACACCAACTCACCTGGATTAGTTGGTCGTTCCTTTCTTGCTTTGAAGGAATCCCTCGTTTGTTTCCCCATTATGCATCCTTCGCATAATTCTTCATCCGGGCCAACCTTTACGTTGTGTATACCCAAAACCTTTTTGACGTGAGCTTTATTTTGATGTCCCATTCTTTCATGCCACATCTGGAGGCTTTCTTTTTCTTTAACCACCGCATATGCTTCTGCATTCTGCTCAGTAATTATTGTCTGCATGTCTAAAACATACAAACCTCTATTTGTCTTCCTTCCAGTTAAACGTACCTCTTTATTCTTCAGCACTTTGCATCCCTCTTTGTTGGCCTTGAATTCAAACCCCTTTTCTAGTGTTTTTCCTATAGAAAATAAGTTCTGTCCTATCTTAGATACATACCATACACTTTCAAGGTGATTCTGGTACCATTTACCATTCAGTTTCATTTGAACCAGGACCGTACCTTCACCATGGGCTTCAATCGTTTCATCGTTGCCAATTCTTACACTCTTTGGACTTGCAAATGCTCGGTAACTCCAGAAATAGGTTCTATGTTTGGTCATGTGAGCCGACGCTCCTGTGTCGGCTACCCAATCTTCAGACTGCACCTCATCGTTGCACACAAAAGCTTCACCAATCTCTTTCTGGTTTCTTTTACCTGTTTCAACCGTGTCCGTCTTCTTGGGGCAGTTTCTTGCAAAATGTCCCGCTTTTCTACATTTGAAGCATTTTGGTCCCGCAGGTTTCCTTTGTGTTTTTGTTTTCGCAAACAGTGCTGCTGAATCGTTTTGTTTTTCTGGCAACCTCATTTCAATTAACCGAAGACGTTCAGTTAACTTATTAATTGAGCGTTCTTGTAATGGAACAGATTCCCACACACTCTTAAATTCGAAGTATTCTTGTGGAAGTGTTGACATTACACGACTCATCAATAGTAACTCTGGTAGCTCTGTATTCACTAACCTTTTTAATTCGTCGTTTAACTCATGAAAATTCTTTTGTAGGCGTGCTATGTGGGTTGTAATATCCTCAGCTGGGTTCTTTTCACTCGTGAAAAAACTTTTCTAATAGCCTATCTAATCGCTGACTCGAGCTTTGCTCGTAGACTGATATTATTTTTTCCCATATTTCTTTTGCAGTAGTGCATGTTGAGGCCAATTCAATGTTTGCATCATTCATGTTACCTATCAAAATCAACTGTGCCAACGCATCATCCTTTTGAAAAGCTTTCAATGATGTCTGGAAGGTTCTTTGTTCTTGTTCAGATGCTTCAGCTGTCAAACCTTGCGGTGGTGTTCTTGAACCACAGGCTATATCTAAAACATCATGATGACGTAATAGTAGTTCAACTTGCTTACGCCACTTCGACCAGTTTTCTGCTCCTTCCAATTTCTGTACGTGTACTTTGAAATCCATTGTTTCAATTTGAGCACTTAGTCTTCTGTTGATTTTTTCACTACGCTTCTTTCGGGCACACTCACGGTTTCTACCGCTCCGCACGACGCTTCTTTCCACAACGACGGTTAGGAATTTTCCACTCGCGATGCCTAATCACTTCGCTTCTAAAAACTGTTTTCACTGTCAGACTTAAACACGCACATTTCAACACGTTTCTGGGCACATAACCTGATACGCAGAATTGTTTTTAAGCCTTTATTTTAGTTTATACATGTGAAAAAGTAACTTGTCACAAAGCAACCAACGCGAACAACAACTACCTTTCTAACTACTTCTTACAGAGTAAATACATTTTAACCTACTCGCATACTTGGAAGTGTCTCATACACATACAAAATTGTTCAGTGATTATTACAACAAGTTTATATTTTTGGGCTATTCTGCTTTTTGCTTCTGTTTTTTGGAATTTGTGTCAATGGATATAAAGCCCCGTTGGAATCTACTTTTGACGCGAACAATGCAACAGCCGATCATTTCAACAACTGTAGAAAAATAATTAAATATTTGGGTAACCAGTTTTTAAGTAAATTCCATATACATACCTACAACTCTGCAAGATATGCTATTTAAAGAACTATTGTCAGGTAGAAATGGAACACATGCATATTAATACATTTGCCTCAATTACTGCTAGGCCTAAAGGCAAATAAAAATGTGACATTCCCAGAACTGGTTTCTATAGTAACTATAGGACTTAAATATGGCGCAATTTCAGACGAAACTGCGCATGCGCAATGGATCACAACCAATTAGCATCTATTCCCGACTTGGCTAAACTCTTATAATATTTAGGAACCCTAGTACATACATGAGATAAAAAAATTATTCTGAGCAGGCCTTGGTATGTGTTATACGTTTGGAAGTACTGAAGTGTATTGCCAGGTTAAGTTTTACCCATATATATAATACACATATATTGCTGGTAGGGCCTGGAAACTTCAGAAAACATTACGGCGCCGACATAGTCTCACTTAGAGTATAACGCGTCTCATGCGCATGCGTAAGAGTTCGAACTCCGCCTTTAGAAGCGAATTTTTAAACTTGACTACTTCCACATTGGGCGGACCACGCCGCCGCGCTTGCGCACAGCTCACCGTATACATGAAGGAGTTGGTTGTGTGTCTCACTTCATCGGTGAGTTTCTCACTCATAGCCGCTAGCAATATAGTAAGTATTAGATATATGGTTTTACCAGTCTGTGTCAAACAACAAACAAAACCTAACCTTTTAATCTCGAATTTGACATAGACTGACAATACACTTCAGTACTGCCAAACATATAACACATATCAAGGCCTGCTCAGAATAATTTTTTTTATCTCATGTAGTACATATGTAGGAGTTGCATATAAAGCTTTATGTTTAACTGCACTGCAGACGAGTTTCTTTTGTTTGCAATAACATTTAAATTTGACACATTAGGATCTTCAATTTGCCATTGCAAAAATTTTATAGTTCGGAAGTGTGCTTTTTTACGGTTATTTGCGTATTCAATACAGTTGTTATTTCTCTAGGACTTACAGAAGGGCGTGATTGAACGAATTTTTAACAGAGTGTAAAACACTTAATTAGAAAAATGTCAAAATGACATTTGACATATTCATAAGTTAGAGCTACTAGAAGGAAAAGTAGATTTATTTTACAGCAAGTGAAGTTGTCATTTATTTAGTAGATAATAAAGTATTTCTAACACTTCCTAGTTAATAAACAAATAAAATGCCAATATAGTTAATTTAACCTGTTAAATAACGTAATAAGTGTTTAAAAGTAACTAGGTGGTTATTGTCAAGAAAAAAGTTAAATCAAGATCTAGCCCAAGTTCTCTAAAAATGAAATCAACTATATCAAGATTTATTATTACCGTAATGTATTAAGAATAAATTTCTCTTTGTTATTTGTAAAGTTTTCAGTTAACGTAAAATGATGAAATTTATTTTGACGTTTATTTTGATAACTATTGACATTGACAGGTGGCCGTTTTACTTTACTTTATGTAGTCGCTAAAAATAATAGTAATGGTCAAAAATTATTTCATCTAGTATGGCTATGGAATAGTTCCTAATTTAGATTGCAACTACGTTTTATACCACAAAGCAACCACTAATAGAGCGATTTCTTCCATAGTAAGCTTGTATAAAAGTTTCAGCGCCTTACAACGGGTGGGCCAGAAACTATTCCAGCAAGGCGGCAAAATTTAAATACGCCATTACTAAGATATTTGGATTAATCAAGGATATGCCGTCAACAGCAATACAAATTTTGCATATACATAATTTGCCTTACCAGAATCTCGATTTTAAAGTTTTGAACCGCATAAATCGGAATATGCAAAATCTTTATACGTTCTGAAATTTACAATAATTATGGAAAATTCAAACAAAATATTTGCGAATAACAAATATATTTTAAGTAATTCAAATAGCAATATTGTTTAATAAGTATTGTCAATCTTACAATAGTCGTGCTCAATTGCAACAATTTACTTTGGTTCAAAATGCTTTTCACGCATTTTAAATGATTTGTCGGTGTCAGTTTGACGTATGAATTTACTATTTACGCACTTTTAAAAAAGCGGACAGGTGACACCAGCGCCTCCTGACGGGTGGGCCAATCTCTAACAATTATTTGATTTGACAGATGCATTCAGAAAACGCTTCTATTAGTAGGTTTTTCTATGCCGTTGGGAAATTTGTGTCTTCTACACTAAATCAACACAATTTGAAACAACACTTCTTCACATACCGACCCATCATTAATTATAGTTTGGTTCACAACCTCGCCGAGTGGCGACACTAGCGCCCTCCGACGGGTGGGCCAGTCCCTAACAATTATTTGACAGGTGCATTTAAGAAACTCCTCTATTAGTGGTTGCTTTGTGGTTTATACTTAAATGTCATACTTGACATTTGATTTGTAAATGGCTTATACATAGTTAGATTCATATTCCGAACTATTATAGCCATACTAGACGAAACTAATTTTTAAACACACTACAGTTGCGGCCAAAAAACGGGGATTTTTTTTTTGACTTAACTCTCAAAATGAGAAAACAAGTGCTGATACTGACAATTCTAATTAATAAATGTCATCAAGGCATTATTCAGATCTAAAAAATGACTTTTGATGACATTTATTAATTAGAATTGTCAGTGTCAGCACTTGTTTTCTCATTTTGAAAATTAGGTAAAAAAGAGTGCCGCGGTTTTTTTTGGCCATGATTGTATAGGTATAATGAATTGTGCATGCTACAAGTGTAAATTTAGGCCGGCCCGTCATTCGCCTGAGATCTACTGTTACTACTACGTATGTCCAACTAACCTTAATTTCGATTTTTCCGGCCTAAATTTATTGTCCACCATGGTACATGTTCATTAAAAAAGCTGTGGAAATTCAAACGTATGAATAATATGTTGGTGGTACTGTAAGTCTATGTCAAATTTGAGGTTAGCAGTTTAGGTTTTGCGTCAGTCTGTCTCAAAACAGTGCGGTAATGGATATTGCCGCACTCTTTTTGGCTAAAATGCAGAATCCAGGGAAAATTCCCCTCCTTTTACTTGTTTCCCTTATAATTTTGGTTTTGGTTACTAGAGAAACATGCTTAATGATAATTAATATTAACAATAGCAGGGGAATGTGCCCCGGATTTTGCAGTTTTCTCCTCTTTTTATATAAGAAAATACATTAAACCAGGAGTTATTGATAAAAATAAAATATAGAACAATACATGTTTGATTATGGCACTTAACGAGATTCGTTTGATTGTCGCAAAACTCGTTTCGTTAAGATGCTCATAACCAAACTTGCATCGTTAATATCTATCACCACGCAAAATTACGACCGGTTGCTAGTAATCCTAATTTATATTTAAAATATTTTTTATCAACGACCACTACTAAAAGTAGGCCTTTTAGCGCTAGCTTCTTTCACTAAAAGTGACGTTTTATAGTTTACCGTGGCTAAACAAATCAGCTGTTTACTTTTAGCTCTAGTGCTAAAAGTGAAGTGAGGTTATAAAGCTACAATTTCGAACTGGAAGTGAAGTAGTAAAGTTATTCTAGTTGCTTCTTGCGTTATAGGTAGTGTTTTTGAAATAATTAAAGCATTATGTAATGAATACAGTCAGATGTGGAGTATCAATAATTACATTTCGTAATTCACGTTGACAGTACTGGCGTGGCAAACAATCGTCCGCGCGGCGTGGCCTACTGTTTACTATGACATAAATTAATAAGTGTCGCAGATGCAAACCTTTGTTAAATAGATATTTATGGATTAATAATGGTAAAATTATAGTCGTAGATAAAATATTGTATGCAACGCATGCTAAAAGTCGTTTATGCACGAGACATGTTCTGAAACTCAGCCTTCGGCTTCGTTTCATAATTTTCATGTCTCATGCATAAACGTCGACTTTTAGCACTTGTTGCATAAATAGCTATTATATTTACCGTGTTTTCTAGATTCTATCGTAGATAAAATATTGTACAATACACATGCGTAAAGCATCTGCTCACTCGCGTTTTAACTCTGACCCAGCGTGACTAAATACTAGCTTTACGCACTTGCATCGTAAGTTACTATAAAAAGTTCACACTGTTTATAAAGGAAGTTTCAAATTTGAATATTTGGTTAATGTATTTATATATAGTTAACACGATATTAATGTTTCATCAAGAAATCATTTTCCAATAGTATGGTTTTCCTCCAGAAATTTTGGGAATATTTTGTCATATTTTGGTTTAGATATTGGCATTCCTCTCCATCACAGGAAATGCTGTGAAGTTAGCAACATTACAAAATCAACAACTGTCGAAATGCGAACAATTTTTAGTTAATGCAGAATCAATTAATTAATTTAGACTGTTTTCTTCTCAAGAACTATCCAATGTCTAATCCAAAATATGATGAAGCATTCCAAAAATCCATAGACGAAAACCCTTTTGATGGAATGCATATAAATAGCGACTTGGAATTGGAGAGGTTAGAAGGAAGATATCCGTGCCCCAAATGTGGGAAATCCAGAAAATACTTCTGCTACACCTGTTATGTGCCTGTTTCCGAATTAGAAGGAAAACTACCAGTTGTAAATGTAAGTTTTGCTAACTGTTAAACTGAGTAAGTGTAACCTAACCTTAAATTTCAGTTGCCTTTGAAAATTGACATTATCAAGCACAAGAATGAAATTGATGGAAAAAGCACAGCCGCCCATGCTGCAGTTTTAGCACCAGCTGATGTCAGAGTATTTACTTATCCAAACATACCCGACTATGATAAAAACAATGTTGTGTTAATATTCCCCAGTTATGAAGCAGTTAATGTCGATCAATTATTCGGACATAATTTGAATAATAGAAATGATAGCGACATAACTAACTTGGTAGAATTGCCGAAAGGTCACAATAAAACTACATTAATGACCAAGAAAACAATAAATACTGTAGACTCGAATCTTCACCAGAAAGATGCACGGGACTTGCCCATTGATCGAGCAATATTTATTGATAGTACATGGAATCAAAGTAAAGGAATATATAAAGATGAGCGTATTAATACATTACGGTGCGTTGTACTCCAGAATCGAATATCACAGTTTTGGAGACATCAAAGGGGGAGTCCTAGGTGGTACTTGTCAACAATAGAAGCAATTCATCAATTTTTAGTTGAAGTCCATTTAAATCTTTGGGGTTTAAGTTCGGAATACAAAGGACTTAAGAGTTGTTTTAGTGATAACACAGTGGATCATTTTGAAACAACTTTAACATTAAAAAATGTAAATTCTTATAACGGACAATATGACAATTTACTGTTCTTTTTTAAACATATGTATAAATTAATACACACATATTATGATCACGAGATGCTATATGCATATAAACGAAGGTTATTGTAGCAAGTAGGTGTAATAAAACAGTGATAAATGCAAATCGATTTATTGTATACGTAAAATAAACTTCCCATTATTAATTTCTGTCACTTTATATATAAAATAAATAATGCCAATAACGTTGGAGTTTTGTATAGGTATGCAGTTATTTTCTATAAAATTAACAATAAGGTCAGAATTTTGTACATGTCCTTAAAGGGACTTAGCGTTGTTAAGTAACAAAAAACTACTACAGTCTATAGTATCATAAGTCTAACTTTTACAGTACTACTTCACAATTTACGCAAATCGAGTACAAATACACTTCCGTCCGAAGCACTCGCTCCAACTTTATCGCCCCTGGAGTTCCAACATACTTCAAAAATGCCACCAGTGCCTTTGTAGCTGTGCACAAGCTGCCCCGACTGTGTTGACCAGATGTGAACACACTTGTCAAAACTGCCACTTGCAAGAAATTTGCCGTCTGGACTAAAGGCAACTGAGTAGACCGGCTCGGTGTGCTTCGTGAGTGTGTGAATGCAGGCACCTCTCTCAACGTCCCATAATCTCACTGTCGAATCGAAGCTGGCTGATGCTAGTATTAGGTTCATGTTGGGATTTTGAGTACCTGGTCCCGTGGGGGACCACTTGATTGTATAAATTTCTTTAGAATGTGCTTGTAAGTCGTGCACACACGTGTCTTGTTTCATTGACCATATTTTCAGCGTCATATCATCGGAACAAGAAGCTAACAAGTTGCCTTGTGGATCCCACTTGATGGCATTTACTTCATTCTGTAAAAATAATTTTGTTATTAGTTGTTGAAAGTGCTGCTTCTTGGCTATATTGTGGTTTATATGGAATATAGCATGGGTATTATACTGAATGTTCAAAGTGTTTTTTATAGAACTACTAGTTTTATGACTACGTACTTTACTGAATGTAAAGTTCATATTACACAAATATATTAATGTTTAAACACACATATTACGTTTAGACGATTATTTATAAAATGCTATTAGTCTAATAGTACAAACTTATTTGTACAGTAAAAGGCAATGATTTAAGTTTATGTGTTAGTCTTCAGTTTACACTAAAGCCTGTATGACATGACGCTAAATTTTATGCAAAATTTACTTGTAAATTTTGCGCTGAATTTTAATGTAAATTATTTAGAACTTGTTCTAAATTTTCAGGTATATATACGTGTAAAAATGTGCAGAAGTATCGTAATCAGACTAAACGTACAGCGCATGACGCGGAATGTAAACATAACCTGCATTTTATTAGCATTGTTTAACCATGTGTTTAATGTTGGCGCTCCTCTATGTTTTATTTGTTTGTTATATATTGTTTTTGTTACTGTTGTTAAATATTATTTTTGTTATTGTTGCTGTTGAGGAAGAAAAAGCACCCGTGTTGTATGCTGTAAAGTCCAAGAACTATAAAAATAAACATAGTAGAATGAGGGCTTTACAAGCCCAGAGAAACGGTTCTACAATTAGATGCCAAGCGTCACCGTAAATCACATTAAGGCAAAGTTTCACGGTTTGAAGACAAACTTCTTGGTGGAGCATAGGAAGCATGAGCAGTCCGTAAAAACTGGTACCGGAGAGGATGATGTAAGTTTGTCATTCATAGGTTTTGATTTAACTGCACGTTACAACATTTATAGATCTACCAGCCAACAATTTGGTACTACAAGCTGATGTTTTTCATCTTGGGAGCATTGTACACCTAGAAGCGCAACAGATAGCATCAGTTCCTGCCACGAGGCAATAGCTTTAGGACCTTTAGAAGTCATGATTTAGAAGAGACGCTCGAGTGTGAATTTACAGAAGAACCACAAAATGAGGTAGGTAAATAGAAATTAAATACCGCTGCTTGATTATTTTTTTAAAATCTTCCAGGACATTGAAATAGAAATCATGAATTTTGATGTACGACAACAGTCCGAAGCCGGTACCTTCAAGCTCCAACGGCCGATCGCCTGGTCCAATTCGGAAGCGAAACAGAATGGATACAGACAAAATAATGGAGGAGGCAACAGGTGCCTTAACCTAATGTCACATGCTCTAAGAAACAAAGAAGCAAAAACAATCGAAAAGAATCGCTTCAATATTTTTGGCAAATTTGTTGCTTCAATGCTGCAACGAATTCACCCCGATATTGCAGACGAGGCTGAAGAGTGCATTACAAATGTTTTATTTGCAGCTGTTAAGAGATTCTAAAAACAAATAAATGTATAAACTATAGATACATATTGTTTTTTCTTTTTTATGACTTTGTTCCCCATATATGTATTACTTACTATCGAGAGATCCAAAAAAAAACTGTTCCTCAGTGGTGGCACTGTAAGGTCTATGTCAAATTCGAGGTTACCAGGTTAGGTTTTGCGTCATTCTGTGTCATAACTAACGGAAAACCTAACCTGATAACCTCGAATTTGACATTGATGTACAGTGCCATCAACATATTCATATGTTTGAATTTCCACAGCCCGCTGAGGAACAGTTTTTTTTTTGGACCTCTCGATATATTGCTAGCATTGAAGAGTTGGTTGTCTGTCTCACTTCCTCGGTGACCCCCCACCTCATAGCCGCTAGCAATATAGTTCTTTAAATATATGTTGTTCCCCACACCATAACGTACAAAAGGTATTAATTTTATGTATACACATATACAATGTACAACTTAATATAGTAGCTACGTATGACCAGCTCAGTATACAAAAAAAAATTACATACAGCGTAGATACATCAAACAAGTAGAGACACTCATGCCAAATGTTGAAACCTGTCTAGTGTGCCTGGGACAGTAGCTCGGGGGGGTATTTCTAAGCTTGACTATCAGATGGCAGCACAAAGTTCTACCAATTACAGTGCCTTTATATAGACAGTGGCGACAATACAACTAAGCCACACCCCCGCCGCCATATTTATGCAAATTTCTAACGGGTGTTCATTTAAATCTGTGATCAGAGTCGACTGTGATACGTGTTTTACGTTTGGCAGTACTGAAAACATTAGAGATTTGCAGGTTAGGATTTGCGTCAGTTTGTGTCAAAACTGACGCAAAACCTAACCTACTAACCTCGAATTTGACATAGACTGACAATACACTTCAGTACTGCCAAAAGTATAAAACGAATCGCAGGTGATTTAGCCGAAACATGGCGGCTAACATCACGTGATCTAGGGAGCCAATCAAAAGCAGGACACCCCATTGTCGCCACTGTCTATATAAAGGCACTGTACTACCAATTAGAGATCCTGTATATAGTTTACTAAGAGTTGGGCAAATAGCCTGATTTGACATACATTTTTGATCCAAATTAGATATTTGACATATGTCGAACAAAGAGGTTATGGGAACCAGTCTTGCAAACTAGCTTTTGATGGGAGAGTTTTCAGAGAATTGATCATTCTTAGGATATCTATAAAATTTAGATGTACATGTGTGGAACTATCGGTTGGAACATATTACAAAATAAGTGAAAGACGAACTTTTATCACGTTGCCAGTTCTATGCAATAGGCGATGGTATAAGATGACTGAAATAAATGAAAATCAGAAGTTTCCAATAAGTTCTCACGTAAAATTTTAATTCAGAAACCATTATTTATACAGGGTGATTTATAATAGGTGTAAAAAACTTTGCCATCTTGTTCGGGAAGCAATTTTAAGATAAAAATGTCATATGGACATAGGTCATATTCCAATTAGTTACAGAACTACAACAGATTTAAATTTTATTGAATTAGTAATGATTAAGGCACGGATCCTAGGTAAAATACCTTTTCTCATTGTAGGTATAGGATAAATACCTGTATATAAATCCGTTTCACGAAAAATCTTATTTAATAGGAATTTGATATTACCTATAATACCTATTTCAACTTTTTTTAACCTAAACTCAGACATTATATCACCTGAAATAAGTTGTTTAATTTTTTCTGTTTTCTTATTATTTAGATTAATATATCCGTTCATTTTCAGTCCGCAATTGGTACAATAGTGACAACGTGCATCCTAACCTTAAATAATAGATTAACAGTAATAACACGTTTGTTGTTAATATTTACAATGGGGTTTCAGGAAGATTAAGACCAAATGGAATACATCACACCCGATTAAAATTATTGGTCATGGATGGAGCAGCGTGTATGGTGAAGTGTGGTAACGATTTGAAAGTCTTTTGCTCAAATCTAATCCACATTATTTGCTTCGCCCACGGTCTAAAATTTAACTCACATTTTTAAAATACAGGTAGCAATGCCATTTGAAGATAGAGCAATGTGCATTTAGAAGGTTAAAACTAGTTTTAAATCTCTGAAACAAGACTTACTGTAAGTATATAATAGCTATTTGCGGCATTAGGCCGGTAGTTAAGCATTCATTGCCGAGCTAGTACATTACGGTCAAGCCCGTCAGGTCGAGACACGTGATCTAGCAAGGCCATAAACGCGAATACCGGCCGTGTATTGTATATATTTTTTTGTATCCTGAAAAAGAACAAAACCCATTTTGATTATTAAAGAATAAATCCCAAACTATTTGCTTTCAAAACGGTGCAATTCGTGTTATACGTTTGGCAGTACTAAAGTGTATTGTGGTGGCACTGTCAGTGTATGTCTCGAAGTTAAGTTTTGAGGCAGTTTGTACCAGACTTGATGCAAAACCTAACCTGCTAACCTCAAATGTGACAGAAACTGACAATGCCAGCAACAATATACTACTTCAGTATTTTCAAAAGTATAACACGAATCACAGGCGTTGTTAAGTGCTACCGGACTAGGCCATAAAGACCTACCTACCGGACTCGTTGATAATCTGGTAGATAGTTGGTTCGACGAGTAAAAAATACATTTTAATATGCTAATAGATGTCATAGTGAAATTGGAACAACACGGATTATCATTCAGGAATTCAATGGAAATAATTTAATAAAGTTCAAACTTGGTTGAAAGGTACTTCTGGCAAACCAAGCAAAAATGCTTTTAAAAAATTAACTAATATTTTGGAAAAAAATCCAGGTTGTTTATGAAAAACGTACTAAAACTTCAAATAATGAACAGCCCGACGAACCTATAGATAATGTTGATTTGTTCATTTACAAATTTGTACCAATTACCTATTTCTGTAGAAGATAAACTTAGATTTTCATGGCTGAAAAATATATTCACAGATAAATGATACTCATTTACGCCAGAAAATGTTGAAATGTATTTTATTTGCTATGCTAACAGTAGCAAATAAATTTAGTTTAATGTTTAGATTTTGTTCTACTTTAATTTTCTTTCACCTATTTTAACTACCTAGTCCTGGTTTTTAATAACCTATTTTAGGTACCTAAAAAGTAGTTTTTTACAACCTAAAATCCTAGCCTTAGTAATGATTATTAAAGAACAGTTTTAAAACATAGTAAAAAAAATTGGAATATGACCTATGTCCATATGACATTTTTATCTTAAAATTACTTCCCGAACAAGATGGTAAAGTGTTTTACACCTATTATAAATCACCCTGTATAGAAGATTACAAATAATTAATACTATCATTTTTAAAACGGAAATAATTTACTGCACATCAGAATTTACTTATTCAGGATGCATTTATTCGTGGATTGACCACAGGTTTGAAAGCTCCTACAACTCGTGGTCCACGATTTGTCCTGTTACATGTTCTTGGTCGTAACTCGATTTCGAGTATCGTGACCCCTCATGTTACTCGGAGTTGATAACCGTCCGCCATGTTTCCCTGTCTTCCGCTGTTCTCATTACGTCGGACATAGATAGATTAGTGAGAGATTTTATTTGATCTATGAATCTCACGGGTGACCGACCCCTTCTTCTTTTACCATCAACTTTGCCTTGTATGCACAGTTTTTCCATCCCGCTTCGTCTTATAACGTGACCAAAGAAGCGTAGTATATGACGTTGAATTGTCGGTAGTAGTCGCTGGTTGGTGTCAATTTTTAATTCTCTTAAAATGGAGAGATTGGTTCTCCGCGCAGTTCAAGGAATTCTTAACATGCGTCGGTAACAAATCATTTCAAAAGCTTCAATTCTTCTGCGGCACACGGCGTTAAGTGTCCAGGATTCAGAGCCATATGTAGCAATAGGAAATAATAGGGAGCCCATCAACCTTTTCTTTGTTTGTTTTGTAATATGGTGGTCTCTCCAAATTTTGGCCAGTTGAAATAATGCCGATTTTGCCATCCCTATTCTTCTTTTTACCTCTTCTTCGCAATTACTGGTATTCGAAATGCATGCCCCGAGGTAAATAACTTCAGTTCTTCTTGGTATGTCCCGAATATTTTCAAAATGTTGAGGTAGGGTGTTTGCTCTATCTACTATCAAAATACAGCTCTTTGACCGATTAAGTTTTAGACCAGCTTCTTCACTGTATATTTCAATCCGCTGTAAGATTTCCGCCATATCGTCTTCTGAACTAGCCAAAACTGTAGTGTCGTCAGCATATCTTAGATTCGAGATCTTCCGGCCACCTATCGATATACCTCCGTTCCAATTCTCTGTTGCTTTGCGTATAATCCATTCTCCATAGATGTTAAACAGGATGGGAGAGAGAACGCAGCCCTGTCTGAAGCTCTCTGATGTTCTGTTGTTTATGCGAACAAAGGCACTGTTAGAATTATATAAGGTCTTTATTAAATATATTAAGTGATGAGGTACTGCCATTTCCATTAAAACCATCCATAGGTGGTCCCATTTGACGGTATCAAATGCCTTTGAATAGTCTAGAAAACAGAAGATCGCTGGTACATTAAATTCATGGCATTTTTCAATTATTTGTCTCATATTAACAAGTTGATCTCTGGTTCCTTTACCAGGGATAAAACCGGCTTATTCTTGAGAAATTTGTGGAAGTAGATATGGCTTTAGCCGCTCTTGAATTATGTAGAGCATTATTTTACTCGAATGGCTTATTAAAGCTATTGTTCTATGATTTTCACAAACATCTTTTGCCCCTTTTTTGTGTAACGGAATGTACACTGATTCCGTTCACTCTGTTGGCCATCTTCCGTTTAACCATATTTTGTTACAGATAGGATGGATAATGTCTACTCCCACTTCTCCGGTTACCTTCAACATCTCAGTAACAATTCCATTTTTGCCTGCCGATTTTCTGCTCTTTAGTTTTTTAAGAGCTGCTTCCACCTCATTTTAAGTATCGGTGGCTCAAGTTGTTCTGGTTGTATTGGTATCTGATTATTTTTGTTTTCTTCGTTCATTAGAACACTGCAATAGTTTTTCCATCACTCTATTACCTCAGATTCCTTTGTGAGAAGTTTGCCAGACTCATCCTTAACAGGGAGTGAGCGGGGTTGGAATTTTCGAGCTAGTTGTTTGACTTTATGAAACAAATCTCTTGGCTCATTTTTGTGTGAGTGGCCTTCAATTTCCTCACATATTAACGATATAAATGCCTCTTTATCTCTTCCAGTAGCTCTATTGATAGTTTTTGTCATTTCGTTGTATGTCACGAGGCGATTTTCGTTATCTAAACCCCTTGCTTTAATATTTTTTCTCTTCTCAATTAAATTCTACGTATCATCAGATATCCACCGCTTTTTTGGTTCTCTGCAGGGTCTACATTTTTCAGCTGCCTCCTTAAGAGTGTCTCTAAATCTCGTCCATAATTGTTCTGCATTCATCTGTGTACTTTCTTCTAAGTTCAGATTTGTCAGAGTTTGTGTGACTTCGTCTCGATATGGGAGGTTACTGCTCACATCCCATCTGTTAGTTGCATTCTTTAGTTTAATTGGTTTTCGTAGTTTGATACATATTTCTGCTACTAAAGCATTGTAATCACTGCCACAAGCCATCCCGGGATAGGTCTTTGTATCTCGTATCCATGATTTCCATCTTGTAGCTATTAAGATGTAATCTATTTGATTTCCAGTGACTCCATCGGGAGAGCGCCATGTGTACAACCTTCGAATGTGATGATTAAAGTGGGAGTTAGTTATGTAGAGACCGTTCTCTGCACAAAAGTCTAAGAGCATTTCTCCCCGCCCATTTCGGATGCCAATGCCATGTTTTCCTGCCACGTTTCTTATGTGGTTATCTTGACTCGTGTCACCAATCTTTGCATTGAAATCACCAATGATCAGTAACAGTTCTCTGTTTGGTATGCTTTTAATAGTTTCGTTTAGTTTACCACAAAAATTGTCTATTTCCTCCTGGGTAGATGTTGATGTGGGCGCATATACCTGAATTATATTCAAGTTAATAGGTGTTGCTTGTAGTTTCACTGTTACAATCCTATCATCAACAGTGTTATATCCAAGAACTGTGTCTTTCAGTTGTTTGTGTACAATGATGCCCACCCCATTTATTGATTGATGTTCGTTGCTAGAGCATATAATCAGGTTACCATTGCTTGATACAAAGTGGCCATTTGTTTTCCAATGAGTTTCTGAAATACCTACTACTGCCTGTTACGTGCAGGATGCAAAAACGGATTTATTGATGGAGCAGAGCTGACTTTTTTGGCTAAAGAAAATACCCAAGATTACCATGATGAAATGGATGGACCCAACTGCAAAAAGTGGTTCGAACATCAGTTGATTCTGAATCTACCAGAAAAAACTTTTGTTGTTATGGACAATGCGTCTTACCACAGCAGAAAGTTAAAGCCAATTCCGAACAGTACTTCAAATAAAGCCGAAATTCAGGCATGGCTTCGGTCTAAAGATTTTTTTTTGAAGAGGACTATTTAAAAAAAGAATTGTTGGAAGTAGTGAATACCTTCAAACGAAACTATGATGGGTATAAATTAGAAGAAATTGCAAAAAGGCACAATGTGAAGATCTTGAGACTCTCGCCCTACTATTGCAAACTGAATCCCATAGAATTGGTGTGGGGTGAAGTAAAAAGGTATTTAATTTAAAAATTGTGGTAAACACTGTTTAATTTTGGCATTTATTGAATTGTAATGTAGCAAAAGCTTCCCAAATGTCATTTAAATTCATTTTTAATGTTATCAAAGATCGACACCCAAGATATTATAAATACATAATTAAATTAAACATCCTTTGCTTAATTAGCTTATTGTCTATAATTTTCTTATTTTAAAATGATAACATTTCCATGATTTATCACCATATTTTTTAAAAAGTAAATTTAATGCACAATTAAGCGGATTTTTTTTTCATTTAAGGTACGTAGCCAGACATAACACAAATTTTAAGGAGAATGAAGTCCGAAATTTAATTCGTGAAGCTTATTTGCGAGTTACGCCAGAAAAATGGAATAACTATGTAAATCACGTAATAGCAACAGAACAGACAATGTGAAAAGTCGATAATTTGTTAGAAGATATAGAATCAATTATTATAAATATAAATGATGCAGATAGTGATAGTGACATTAATATTGAAGTGAACAATAGTGACAGCGAGTAGTGACACACAAATTGTACAATTTTTTAAATTACAATTAAAAATTATAATCAGTTACGGCATAAACTCAATTGCCGTGAAACACATATTGATTTTATTTATTTTTACCGGCTATCAAATCCACTACATTTGGCGAATTTTATGCTTGTTAAAACCTAATTTTATCCATTAAAAAACTACGACAAGTTCCGATTCAAAAATGTGTTTGTGATAACAGAGATCCTACTGTACGTAATTGTTTTGTTCATAAACTTGTTTGAATGTCACTGACAAAACGTACCAGGTAATGAGGGATTATAGTTAAGCTGTCTCTATTACAATAGCCGATTTGATTGTCTGTGATCGGTGGGTTTTTTCTACAGAACACTTTTGTGGAGACATATGGCATCGCTGTTTGTTGCTGTTTGCCATAACACCATGTACTGTCTGGTCACCCTGAGACGCAGTATAGATACAGTTCTTTTTTAATCACTCTGTATAAAATGTTAGGTTGTGAGCTGTGAAACATTACTGCAGTTAAACACATTCCAAATGCCAGTTCCCTGGCATCTCTCTTTTACTCTGTGCCACAGCTCTGCCATGTGTGAATTAGCATATAGAGCATTTCAAGTGTCTCCATATGTAGAAGTCTAATGGATTTATGTCGGGCGACTTTGCAGGCCAAGCTGGAAACCACGGCCCATGCATCTTTTAGCACAACTGTTTAATTATGTTTTAAACTCAAAATGGCTGTAAATTGGAGAGATATAATTAGAGCAGCCTGTGATTCGTGTTATACATTTTATTGTTCATTGAAATGTTAAACAGTGTTTAACATGATTGCATCCTCGAATGTTAAGATACATTTAATTTCATCCGGGATAACAAGGAACTCGTTTTGTGTTTCCATTTTAAGATTTTTATTTTGTTTACGACAGGCACTATAGCAACATCACACATATTCATGATAGTCCGATTTCGATTTAGTAGTTTTTAGTAATTATTATTGATTCAAAATTATTGCCTCAATGAACAATAAACTAATAAACGCATTTCGAGGAGTAACCGTCTTAACATTTCTCAAATAAATGACCACTCTTGCTTCGCTATGCTCGCTCGAGTGGTAAAAATATGCTCCAATGTTAAGACTGGGTCACCCTACTAAATACGTTAATTACTATAGCAGTACTGAAGTTATACCAAAGTAGCTACCGTTGGTATATTTCAAATTCTAGGTTAGAGAAATGAATACTCTACGAGTAACTGGAATGGCCTTGCTCGGTATAAACCAATGCACGTTTGTGAAGCAGGCGCACTAACGAAAGAGATAGCACTATTGTAGTATTTGTATTTCACTCCAACTCACAGTCGTTTTTGCAAGACGTGTGCCAGAACAGCAAACCTATTTGATTTTTACCTGATTTTACATAGCTCCAGTCATTTCAAGGTGTAGGATCGGTGGTGGTTTGTTGTATAATAAAAGTTAAAAGTTAGAGGAGCTTCGTGAAAGTATTTTGAACAGTTAAAAACTAAGAAAATGGTGCCCAATTGTGTTGCTGTTGTTTGCAACGTACATGCAGAGCACCTTATTAGCATTGGCAACTGATTTATTTAATCTTTCAATTAGTCCCTTTAGTTATTTTATGACGTAGAAATGTTTGAACATTGAATTTTTTTTTTCTTCAATAGCCCCAACACACTACAGTTAAAGTGGGCATTGAGACGATTGTTGCTGAAAAATTTAGTTAGTGCGAGCGCTTCGGCTAATTGCATTGATTGTGATAGTTTGTGTAGCCCCGTTTTTGATTTTCGATCAGACTAAAACTATTAATGAACGTAATCGTTCTGGGTACATCAGACATTTTTAACGCTTACCATGAGCATATCAAACATAAACTTAGATTATTAACACAAAAATATATTGTACTATATTTCTGTATGTATAGTACGTAAGTTATTAGAAAATTTAAATTGTAGCGCTTGTGCCGAAATACTAATGCATAGGGAAAAGTGATCAGAATTACGATGCTGCATTTAACTCTCGTGCAGAATTTTATTATGTCATAAATTGAGGTGGAACGTTGCATGCATCCAAAATTGATTGTACATAATCATTTTTGTGGAAAAATGTTTTTGTGCGACTCAAGTTCAGAATAAAAGTCAGAAAATGAAGCTGTAAACCATTTCAGGCGAAAAACTACATTTATTTGTGCTGTGCCGGCGCATCCGGTATCAGAGAGAGAAATACTTTCAGAAGATCTGCACGAACTTCAACTATTGTAAATATTTTCTTGCAATGCAGAATGCTGCACCATACAAAACTGTATAATTTAAAATTGCATGGAAAGCAAGCATCAATTAGGCATAAAATGTCAAAATTAAAGTTATTTAAAAACTGCTGATTTTTTTTTATAGTATACCGCGGGTGCTGACTTGCGGGATGCACCATAGGTATTTGCATAGTAAATTCTTTATATTAAATTATTTGGCTCACCTAATTATTTTAGAGCTAAATTGTAAATATATTTTTCGTAGAGAAAAAAAATACTGCATCCATTCATACATTTTCCAGAACTGAAGGAATGAAAAAAATCAAACAACATTTTTACAAAAATCAGTGATGCCATGGAATTATTGAAACAAGCCAATGCCAACGCACGTGTGTGCGGAGCGACAATATGTGTTGTTTGTTTGTTTGTGATTGATGTTTGACGTTTGTAATAATTCATTATTAATTATGTTCTGCTTAATGTCTCTAAAGGTACCTGGAGCTTGTCCATAACAAAAATGGTTTTATAGTGGACGTTCCGTTAAGTAAGGCTTTTTGTTTATTGTAAAATATCCGTATCGGCAAATTCCAAACACTACAACTATTAATAGACTGATACATTAAGTTTAAAACTACAGGCACGTTATTAAATAATTGTAGGTGCAATAATGAGGTTCATAACTTACACCAAAACGAGAAAAACGACATTACGTTCAATCTTTTGACGGCAGCAGTGACTGAATGATCACCCCGCATGCACTTGCGTTGGCATTGGCTTGTTTCAATAATTCCATGGCATCACTGATTTTTGTAAAAATGCTTGTTGATTTGTTTGCATTTCTTCGGTTCCCGGAAAATGAAAAATTGTTAGCAACAGTATGAATGGATGCAGTATTTTTTTCTCTACAAAAAATGTATTTACACTTTAGCTCTAAAGAATTTGGGGAGCAAATAATTGAACATAAAGAATTTACTATGCAAATTCCTATGGTGCGTCGCGCAAGTCAGCACCCTGTATAGATATTTTTGTAATAAATATTAATAAATAATAACAAATTGTTATTATTTTTTTTCTTATTTTTTATTTAAATTCCATCGCCCTAAAACCATTACAATTATAAATGTATTCTAATTTTGTTAGTATCACAGCTTGAATATTGCAAGGGCAAAATGTTTTTAAAACTTAAAACATAAGATTGTTTATAATATGACAGTGCAATAGTTTTATTCGGATTATTAAATTAAATTTTACCTGTATTAAAGTTAAGTTGCTGTAATTCGTCCATAAGTATTAATGAGTCAGACAGAGAGAGAAATACTACATATAGGCGGCTATGCCCTAACTTCACGAGCTGACACGTTCAATTAACCGCAAGAGGCCTATCCAAGTTATACGTAGGATTTGGATATTTATGTGCAAGTACAAAACCTAACCTCGAATTTTGAAGGTTCTGTCATCTCGACTATTAGGCATCTGGCTATGTGACATCAGAGTTTCAAGGTCATTCAGTTTGGAGTACACCACATTGACACCGTGGGTGTGCTATTTGGTGCTTCTAAACAGTGTTGTGCATATTCGTAACGATCGTTTTTTTACTTTAAAAACCAAATACATTTATAGAATGCCGGTTTGCATTGATGTGGGTTGTGGTAGTACATCTCTACGAGATAAAGATATACATTTTTACAGAA
Organism: Agriotes lineatus; assembly: GCA_940337035.1. Classification (NCBI taxonomy): domain Eukaryota; kingdom Metazoa; phylum Arthropoda; class Insecta; order Coleoptera; family Elateridae; genus Agriotes; species Agriotes lineatus. The sequence goes on along the minus strand of CALNHX010006424.1, from coordinate 24,174 downwards.
TTCCTTCTATAAATACCCATAGGGGCTTTTTATAATAAAAAAACTTGTATCCATAGTTATAAAATGTAAATATGTTAATAAATGTAATATAAAATGTATAAATAAATGTTTATTGTAAAAGTGATTTATATTTACCTGGCCTAAGATTACAACGTTCGCCCCTCACATTTTTTGGTATAAATTTTCTGCACCCAACCATTTTTTGGATAATCATTGACGTTTAGTGCCTACAATCATCCAACTTAAGAAGGTAACGGTCCACTTTAATAGTCAAAATTTTCTCTCATGTATCGCCGAGAATGCACGTTCACTGTAGTGATTGTTAAGTTTCATGAAACTTATAATTTTGAAAGTTTCATGAAAAGTTTCATGAAACCTTGAACTTATGAAACATTGTGAAACTTTTAGAATTCCTGTACATTTAAGTAGCTTTCAGCATTTTAATTAAACATGAACATTAATTTTACTTAAAAGGGGTTAGAAATTATGAAATTACAAGACACAGTTTTTAAAAATAACATATACATATAAGTAAAATTAGTATTTACTATTTAAACCTATATTTTTATTTCATTATTTTCTAATTCAGTGAATAACTCATAGTCATCAGTTGTTACCTCAGTCACTACTAACTTCTGCCATATTTTAACGTCTATAGTCTTTCATTAATGTCCTCATCTTGAGATAAGAGAAGCATCCGACTCTCCGAGTCTGTAAATCTAAGTTCTTCTTATTCCATCATCATCAATTTGCATGTAATTTTAGGTTGCTTTGTTTTGACTTCATTAGGCAATCTGTAATACTGACTTTGAAACTTATAAGAAATCTTTGAAACTTATGAAACTTTTGAAATTTTGAAACATGTGAAACTTATAAATTGAGAAAGTTTCAGAAATTGAAACTTTTCACTGAAACTTTTTCATGAAACTTTTCAAGCTCACATCACTAACGTCTATGTAATGACCTATAGTACTCGCCTATACTCAGAAGCCTAATTTAATAACAAATATTACACTGTGGCTCAAAAAACGTCCTCAAAATAACAGTCTAAAAATAAAATAACAGTCTAAGAACACAACTACGTACTTTACAGTAATTATTTCACTATATGGTACAAAAAAACGTCTCAAAATAGCAATCTAAAAAACACAACTACACAGTTTACAGCAAGAATGCAATACACATCCAACGTATTTGGAGGTTATGTGTGTACTCCAAACTGAAAAATCATGTGACTTTTGTCACGTGATGCAGATGCTTAATCGATTTTTTTTTAATTGCAACTAAATTTATAATCTGTTTCTATAAACAATAAGTAAATGTTACGACATTTAAAAGAGTCATAGTTTCTTCAGTCAGTGTTACCACTTATACTTCATTCACGCTTTATTTACAGCAGGGTTGGTCATCTTTTGTGGTTTGAAATGGCTTAAAATGTTATATTTTATTTCTAGTACTTTTAGATTAGCTGGGGCTGGTAGCTCAATGGTAAACATCATGACTACTGATCTAAGGCCCGCGAGTTTGATTCCCGGTGGTTTTAAAAAATAAAAAATGCAGATGAAAGCCTCGACAGAATGCCATCAGTCGGAAGTGATGTAAAACCGTGGGTCTCATGTTACTACGATGTGTAGCATGTAAAAGATAACTTGCTAGGGTTGAAACTCCGTGGTTTCGGCAAAATTCTAAGTAGGACTTTGATCATATGACCACAGCAGTCAGTGTCTAAGGTACCTGGTACTCCGCATGCCTAGACTTTGTCCATAACAAACAAACTTTTAGGTTACTACAATGTATGTCAGAATATCTGCAAATGCAAGGTTGTCATATTTCATTACACATACCTATAAACACCATCTACATAAATTTTTGTTTTGATTTATTAGCAGTAAATTACGGGGCTGGTGTACATTAAGTACCTCAATGCAAAAATATTCTACTCAAGATCAATAATTTAGCATCTCTAGAATAAACTTTTGTCCAAAAAAATTGTGGGTTATTCACTAAATTCATATTTACATTGAAAGTTCGATATTTAAAGTTAAAAATTTCACATTTGTAGCATAGTTACAACCCTTTTTAACAGATGTCAAAAATTAACGGTGCCTTCGGCTGTAAAATTGATTAAAATTTGACTTAAATTAAAGTGTTTCATTAATAAAACTTAAAGTTGTTCAAAATTGGAATTTTGTATGAGATATTATTTGTGCATGCCATGGTTTTCAAAAAAGTGCTAATCCAGAAATTTTTTGCTTTGCATTAAAAATCAATCGAAATTGTACTGACATAAAGTTACGAAAGATTGCAGATTTATATAAATACTGGAATTTCAACCAGGATCAGTACATATTCAGAAGAAAAATTGCTATTAACAGCGCAATGCTGACACTCGATAGAATTCTGTAAACGGACATTTAGCGGAAGGATTATTCCTTTGCAAGCGCATAAAATATTGCAACTTGACCAAATCCTGAAAGCGCATGAAATTCTGAAAAGTACTCAACATTTTATAATTGTACAGAATTTCGAAGGTACAGTCGCGGAATTAAAAATCCGGACGAGTCTTATAGAGGATTTTTGCAATTTTTGGGTTATGTAAATTGGGCTTTGCGTTTCTAGGTTAGCAATTGACAGTTAAACAATGAGGCATGCTGTCATATACGAGTAATTATTTTGACTTTGACTATTTCACCAGGTAACGTGATAAGTAAAGTAAAGTAAGATATACACTGAATCATTTTAAATGTCCGGATTTTTAATTCCGCGACTGTACATCAGAACCTTAAATTACCGCTCTGGCCAAAATCAAACAGAAAGACGTCTACTCTTTTTTTTTATTAATTCGCAATCATAGTCAGATGTTCTTTTATTTCATCAAAGTACTCAGCATCTTTCTGGGTACTTCTCTTCTTTCTCCATTAATGTCCAATCAATCAGGATCTCTTTGTTAAAAAGTTATTGAAAAAAAATCTGTAAATGGGTTTACACCCAACTTCCCTCGCGGGAATTAGATCAATTTGCAAATTTTAAAAAAAAGTATCCCGCTGGGGTTTGCACCCACCACATCTGCGTAGCGAACGTAACTGCATCTATAAGTCGAACTGTGCCATCGAGCCTCATTGAAATGAGTGTGGTGCGCGCCTCTATTTAAGGGAACGGTCTTATTGTTGAAAAGTTTTGATTCTTTTGTGACATTATCCTGTATCTGTTGAGTTCTATTTTAGGCAAGTGTGAAAATTATTATTTTCGTCTATTTCAAAATTAACACAATAATCAATTTTTTAATTTTTTTAAGGTGCTCACCCTGTATATATTTGCCTGAAATTTTCACGGTTTCATGCCACGTATATATATAATGTGTATGCACAATATCATCTTCCTCCGACAAATAGTTTTTGAGTTATACCGCCAACAGGCAGACGGAATTGAGAAAACCTGTTTTTTGTCATCTAGGCAGTCTGAAACGTGAAGATCTGAAGAAATCTCGGAAGGTGATTTTTTCGGGATTACAATACTTGATTCATCTTTCAGACGACGGAAGTAAAAACGTTTGAGATGATATGTTGAGTAAGTGAAGCTTTAAGCATTTCACTTGCGTTGTCTCTTCCTAATGCTCGATCATTTTTTTTTTCAAAAAAAGCTCATCAAACTCACCTACATAAAAATCACGTAGTACCAAAACTACCAAAAACAACTAGGACAAGGTTTTTGAGCTGTGTGAATCTGACATTTTAACTGGCAACTGAGATGTAAGTAAATTTGAAAATATTTCAAAACGTCACTGTCAATAACCTAGAATGATTTTTGTTTCAAAAGCTGGGATTATTTATTGCTTAGAAAACTGTATAACTATTCGACAAATTGTACATTTATCTAGTTTTATAATTATTTTGTAGTAGTTTTTAATATTCTAATTTGATATGACATTTGACAGGTTTGAATTATTCACATGACAGGTAAATAGTAATAAGTATACCAAGGCACTGAAGTCGAGCTTTTTATCACGAATATAGATTTAGTAGTAACACGAGGGATAAAACGGAACTTCAGAGCCGAGGGGTACATTGCTTTTTTAAATCGAGAAATGAGAAATTACAACATTTTAACCAACTTTTGTAGGTTATGTTGATGTTTACCTATCACCCCACCACCTACAAAAAGTCGTAAAACAATAGATTACTTCACTGCCGATTTCTCGTATTTTAATGACGATTTCGACATTCTTCACCGCCGATTAAAGAAAGTCAACTAAAAGACGGGAAGAAGTGTACACTTGTTATTTATTGATTTATCAAAGGCCTATGATAGCATTCCAATTTCGAAATTATGGCAGGTATTGGAGGAAACAAGTATCAACATTGTTATTATCAAAGCCATCAAAGAATTATATAAAGATACAAGTAAAAATTAGAAATACCATATCTGAGGGATTTGTTGCAACAAAAGGCCTCAAACAAGGTTGCTGTCTGGCACCCACTCTTTTCAATATATATGTAGAGTATAAAAATATGAAAAAACATGAGTGTTATTTGTCAAGTTTTTTCATTAGAAGATCTTTCAGCTATTTTGTTTTTGAATTCAGAAAATGCTAATGGTTTTTTTTTTGGGTAAAAATCATTAGTTGTGTCAAAACATTCTAAGTATGATTATTAAAAGTCAATATAAATGTTACGTTTTGCTATTTAATATAGCTTCTTCAAGACATAATACATATTTGATGATACAAATTAAAAAAATTTGGGACATACACATTTAAAAGCGTGTACGTAAGAGGATATATTGGAATACAAAACATACCTACTTGCTAAAATTCTAAAACAAAAAAACAGGAATAATTTTAATAACAAATCCACAACCAACCTAGTAAGATAATTGATTTACGCTTGGCATCTTATTTTAATCTTAATACAAAATATTTCCTTTTTAGATGATTACAAATACTTAACATCAAACAAATGGTGAAATCCAATTTTTACACTTTCAACCATTTTTACCCTCTTTGTTAATATAAACAATAAAAAACTACATTCATAATTAAAGAAAAAGAACATAAACACCAAAAAATGGAAAAATAATACTAAAGGTAAAACAGAGGATTTTATTTTTTCACTAATCTAATTTTAACATGTTTCCTTATTTCTAGATAAATAATATTGTGCTTTTAAATGTGTATGTCCCAAATTTTTTTAATTTGTATCATCAAATATGTATTATGTCTTGAAGAAGCTATATTAAATAGCGAAACGTAACATTTATATTGACTTTTAATAATCATACTTAGAATGTTTTGACACAACTAATGATTTTTACCCAAAAAAAAACCATTAGCATTTTCTGAATTCAAAAACAAAATAGCTGAAAGATCTTCTAATGAAAAAACTTGACAAATAACACTCATGTTTTTTCATATTTTTGTTCAAATAATACAGCTGTACAAACAAAAACTTGGTATGTAGAGTATGCTTTAAAAAACTGGAAGAAAAAGTGCGCCGGAATGGGATTACCAGTAAAAAATACAAATATCTATATTCTACAACTTGCAGACGATCAGGTCCTTCTTGCTCAAGACAAGGATGATCTGAAATACATATACATATACAATATAAGTAAAACAAAGTGCTTGTGTGTAGGAGAAGAATCTGATGATTTAGATTTAAGAAATGGAGATAAGATATGCGTATGTGATAGCTACAAATATTTAGGAATTAATACAGAAACAGATGGAAGAGACGGAAAAGAGATTCGAGAGAGGATAGGGCAAGGACGCAAGGCAATTAAACGGCTAAATTCGATATGGTGGCACAAGGAAATATCCAAAGAACTAAAATATAGTATATACAGAGCAGTAGTACAGAGCATCACTCTATACGGTGCAGAAGCTTGGAGATGGAATGAAGTAGAGAAGAAAAGAATAGCTGCTTTAGAAATGGACGCCCTGCGAAGATCATGCAGAATATCAAGGCTAGAAAGGATCCCCAACACTAGAATTAAAGCACTGATCAGCCTGTAACATACAATAGTTGAAGAAGTTGAAAAAAGACAATTAATTTGGTACGGACACATTAAACGAATGGAAGAACATCGATTACCCAGAGCAGCATTCGAATGGATGCCCCCAGAAAAAAGAAAAAGGGGAAGGCCCAGAACAGCTTGCACAAGGCAATGAGCGAACGAAATCTTCAAGATGAGCATTGCCAAGACAAAAGTAGGTGGAGGAGAAGTCTAGAGATCGGACAGCGTCGTCACACGCTTTAAAACCGATATATATATTATTATGATACACAAAGGGCAGTTATTAAATAAAAACTAAAATAAATAAATTTTGTAGATTAATACAATCAAATTTAGAAAAGTTTTGAATAAGATTGTTTGTTAAATTGAAATTGAGTTATGGAAGTTAAATTTGGGACAATTTAGAATTTATTTTGAAAATTATAGCAATTGAGTATTCAATCATGGTGGTGGAAATTAATATGAAAGATAAGCTAATGTTACATGTGACAAATATGCTTAGGTACTTTTAGAATATAGAAATGTAGTAGGTATAAATCTGATCATTTAATTTTAAAAGAGTGTAGTAATAATTGTAACTAGCATAAAGTAATTTTGTTTAAAGGGGGAGTAAAAATAACAAACAAAAATTATGTAGACATATTTTGGAAAAACTTCTTTTGAATTAATAAAAACTTGAAATTCTGCCTTTATTTGTATGAATAATTGTGTATAATACAAATAAAAAGGTATTACAAATCTACGAGCTGAAAATAAGGGAAAATATAATTATGAAATAATACAAGTATACAGTCATTGAAGAGATTATGGAATATGGTTTAATTAGATACAAGTAAGAAGAATATAATAATATTTAAATGGAATTGGATGATTTAATACATACAAGGAATAATTTATATTAATTACTGGATTTGGTGATTGTACGGAGGACGAGTCGATCATTTGAAGGGAGTTGCTGATATAACTGATTGATTTGGATTGTTCTATTTGGGTGATTACTACAAAGTAGGAGCTGGAGAAAATAGAAGATTAGTTTGGGTACCATCTGTTAGTGGAAACATATCAGGAAACTGTTAGGTTGACAGTAGCATACAAGAGTGTAAGGAATGGGACCATATCTGCAAGCAGCCAGGGTTTTAACAGATTGGAGTTTGTTGGACGGTTAGAAGAACGTCGAGGCTGGTCTGTTAATGAGCTGAGCTGTGATCGTCGGGAGCAGTGTGTTTTGAGGTGACTAAAGTGGAAATAAGAGAATTCACATTGGTCTTAATTAGTTCTATAGAATATTAAATTAAAAAACAATTAAATGAGTGAAATAAATATAACACAGTACTTACTTTAGTGAAATTGAGTCATTGATTTGTGAGTAGAAAGAATATTTGTCATTTTTGGTTTGATTATTGTTTGATAGTTGTTAAAAGTCAAACTGACATTTAGTGGCAGTCAATAATAAAAAGTCATTATAAAATTAGAATATCAAAGAACAGACAACTAGATTAAGAAACCACCCCTTTTAAGAGTCTCAAATGCATTACATTTATTAAACAGAATAATATATAAAATTTCAAATTAAATCAATCAATTTGAAAGAAAATAGTAGAGGTAATATTTATAATTAATAAAAGGCGTCTCAACGTTATAAGCTTTTACATAATTATGAAGCAACTAACTGTGGGGCTTGTAAAAATACAATAAGCCAAGCTAACCATTCCATATTTATGGTCGCCCAAACGTGGTGCCACCATTCCAATATATATATATACAACTAAAATAATACAAATCCATGCTTCTAAATTTTCAACTTGTCCTGTTTTTTTTTTTTTTGGTAGCAATAGTACCAATAGAGCCAAAATTAGATATCACGGTAATGAGATAACCTGAACAAAATAGAATGCTGGAGTAAGAAAGAAGAAAAATTAACGTCAAGCCTACTCGAATATTTGCTCCTATGGATATTTCTTTCTTACTCAAGCAATGCGTTCTATTTTCTTGTTCATGTTATCTTATTGCTGTGATATTTAATTTTGTCCCCATCGGTATGTCTCTGCTTTCATTTGGAAGATTTGAACTACTAAATGTTGCATTTACTCAATCAGGGTAAGCTCAATCACAATTGACTTTTTGTCCATTTCACGTTTTTAAAGTACATTTCTAGCATGCGCGATAACTTAAATATACAAAATTAAAGGGCTTGTCTCATAAGCGGTTTGGAACTTGTCAAATTAAGCATAAAATGACAGTTGTATTAATTAAAATGACCTACTTTCTGAATCAATATATAATTTAAGGTACTATATTTATACGAGCAAGCTTGTCTGCCCTTTTGAGTTACTGAAAGTGGAGGCAAATTCAAATTGTAGTTACTTTCCAGTTAGCATACGGTAAGTCGGATTAACAACGATCGTGTCATTTAATTTTATCCACAATCACTTTATAATTGAAGTTTTATCCACACTTATGAACCGTCTAAAGTACCACTTTATCCACTAGTGGAATAATGAAATTACTTTATTTCACTAGTGGGATAAAACCATGTCACTTACTACTGCATTGTTGGTAGCACTGTCAAGCTATGCCAAATTCGAAATTTGTAGGTTAAGTTTTGCGTCAATCTGTGTCAAACAACAAACAAAACTTAACCTATTAAACTCTCGAATTTGACATAGACTGACAATACACTTCAGTACTGCCAAACGTATAACATTTGATCTTTCGGTACTTTCCAAATTGTCACTACGACTTTTCATGGCTGTCAATACAAAACGTATGTTTTTTTAGATATTTATTGTGTTGTTGGATAAAACGTATTGCATTCGTGTTTTAGTTGCGGTTTATCCACTTAAGAACTGCGTTCTCGCGTTTAAACATTCTTGCGTGGATAAAACACTTATACAATAAATAACTATTATCCGTCTTAAAAAAGACTGGTTTTTAAACAAATAAAAAGAAAGCAGAAAACATCAGAACGAAACTGTTAACTAACACGCACGTGGTTCAAACTAGAGAACTTTAATAGTATCTTAGTTCAAACAACAGTGACGAGTGATAGAACTCAACAGAACTGACAGATTCAGTTGACAGCACAGAACAATACCTACACACTGTATACTTATAGATTTAAATAACCACACTTAGATGAAGACTGTAATTATAATTAGCATCGTAATGGAATGCATCAAGATTTAAATCAGCGTGCAGTGTTCGTCTGGATCGAGCAGTGCATACTCCAACGACTTGATGCTAAAGTGCCTGTGACACAAAATCTAGTGGGATAAGCTTGCCTGGTCTATAAAGTACTTTAATATAATTGTCAGACTTGTAGATAGTATACTTTGTCTTAGAACTACTTATGAACAGTCCAATAATTATAAAGCTGAACACAGCCATTAGTAGCAATTTTTATTTGTGCCATCTGCCATCTATTAGTAACCATAATTCGATTTTTACAGCTGCAATTGTAGTTTAACCAAGGATAACATTTGCCACAGCAACATCTATGAAATTAGTTTATTTAAAATGTTATTAAAATTTTGAACACGTGAAAAAACGATGCACGTAATATGTTCTGTAAAGAGATAAAAAACCACAGTGAAGAACTCAACGTTTCACCCACTTTTGTAAGGGGCTTCATCAGGAGGAAAAAGCAAAAGAGCACGGTAACTCAACGTGTTAACCACGCCAGAGGCAAAACTCTTTGCAAGGGAAGGGACAGAAGAGCACGGTAACTCAACGTGTGAACCACGTCAGAGGCGAAACTCTTTGCAAGGGAAGGGATAGAAGAGCACGGTAACTCAACATGTGAACCACATCATAGGCGAAACTCAACTAACTATCGGAAGGAGAAAGGCGAGAATTTATAGGCAAGTGCCGTCGCGGTTCAGTGGCGGTGGGCGGGGCTTAGGAATGAGCACTTTCCACATAGAAGGAAGGGGAAAGCCTTCGTCCCCATTGAGATTGTTAGGGTGTTTGTAAATCTCAACGGCTTCGCGAATCTTTCTGCTAAAGAATGGGAATTTGCAGATGATGGAAGTTTCATCAAAAAAGATTTTATGGTCAGTATCACGCTGATGTTCAACGATAGCTGATGATGAAACGCGACCCGACTTGAGACAGTGCTGGTGCTGGGAGATATGAGTTTTTACTGAACGTCCTGTTTCACCAATGTATACAGCATTACACGAGCAAGATACTCTATAAACACCTTTAGAGGACATAGTGTTTAGTTTGTCTTTAGGTGAAGGAAGAACCTGTGAGATTTTGCTTGGGGGTTTTAATACTGTTTTAATATTTGTTTTCGAAGAAACTTTCCAACGCGATCGGTGACTTGGTGGATATAGGGAAGAAGGACTATTGCTGCAGGAGGATTGGTTTTTGGACTGCATATCCTTAGCACGGTAACCGTTGTTCCTAAGAGCTTTCCGAATGTGGTTTAATTCAGCATGGACATTATCGGGTTGGAATATGGAAACAGCCCGGTGTACAAGCGAATTGATGACGGAAAGTTTTTGTGTAGGATGATGGTGAGAATCGGCATGCAGATAGCGATCAGTGTGAGTGGGTTTGCAATATACAGAATGACCAAGTTTGCCACTGGGTTGGCGTGAGACATGTACATCTAAGAAAATAAGGGAGCCGTTACTTTTTATCTTCATGGTAAAGTTAATGTCTGGATCGTCGACGTATCAGAACCAAACCTTGGGCTTCCATTCTGAAGATTCCAGAGCTACGGTTTCAAAAGCTTAAATGAAGATATTGGCAACAACAGGTGAAAGAGGAGAACCCATGGCCCCACCAGATTTGTTTAAAGAACTGGCCTTGAAATAGGAAATAAGTGGAAGAGAGGCATTTTTCTATAAGGGTAGGTAGACTTGAAGACGTCTTCCCATGCTCTGATAACAACTGTTGGATTATGACTATGGAATTGGGAATAGCAACTTTAGTAAAAAGGGAAGTGACATCGAAACTCGCAAGTAAATCCTCAGGTTCAACGCTTATATTGGAAGTTCAATGAAATGGGCTGAATTGCAAACATACGAAGATTTACCGGTGAACTTTCTGAGGATAGTGGTTAGGTATTTAGCTAATAAGTAAGTAGGGGAATCTATAGTACTGACAATGGGCCTGAGTGGGATGTCTAATTTATGAATTTTGTGAAGAGCATAAGGCCGAGGAGGCTTTGAAGCGTGCGGAATCAACGTCCATTGAATATTAGCGGGAAGATCTGAAGATTCTTCTTATGCCCCATTTTCTCGTAACTTCCGAAATGGAACGGGAAGTCACTTCTTTAAAAAAAAATTTTTTGAAAGTTTTTTTTTTGTGTTAGAGTTCTAGTAGCACCGCGACGAGTTCTATCGAAAAGTGTCATGATATTCTTCAATAAGTATGACGGAGAAAGAGTTATAGTGGTATTTGTCCGAGGAAAGAGTGAAGTTAGCACCCCAAATTTTCAATTCACATTTTTTTCTCTTAAATACATAGAACTATTTTTAAAAACAGCAAGGAACTCTAGAACTCTTTGGGGTACAGCTGGAACTTTTGAAAAAAAAAATTTTTTTGAACTTGTGGTGCTAACTTCATAGAGGTTTCTGACATAGTAACAAATTAACAATTGTATCAAGAAAGATTGCAGACTTCAGATTCAAACAGGTTTAGCTCTAGAAATCATGCAAATTCAGTGGGATACATTTTGAAACCAAAAGTTTATAATTTACAATAATTCTTTTTGATCAAAGAAAGTCTATCAACCAATTGCGAAAAGGCCCACTTTCTGGTTGCTGCTGCACCGATTAACTACTAAAGTATATATAGTATGATCAACAATTATTTTCATCTAGTATGACTATGGAATAGTTCTTAATTTATGAATGCACTACGTTTATACTTAAATGTCAAACTTGACATTTCATTTTTAAGTAAGTTATAGTTGAATTCATAAATTAGAAACTACTCCATGGCCATACCAGATGAAAATAATTTATTATCATACTATATTTATAAATACAGTGAAATCTCCCTTACCGGACACCTCTAATAAGCGGACACCTCTCTTACACGGACATTTTGTTGGGAACCAACTTGCTTGCATTAACTTTACTAATAAAATTTTCTCTATTAAACGGACACTCTCTTAAACGGACACGGACACCATTTTTCGACAATTTTTAGACTGTGAATCTCTCTTGTACGGACACTTCAAAATGCAGGCCCAGCTAATGTCGTGAGGCGTCAAAACAATCCATAAATCCAACATTTAATGATCATGTTAAAATGTAGAATTCTTTTGCAATACGGGCGGTATTAAGTCAACTCAAATCAGCGTTAGGACTGCAGGAAATTCGACACTTTCATTACCCTATGCACGATATTATTACAAAACAATCCATGTCGCTTGATTTTAGGGGCCTGCAATTTAAAACTACTTTGCCTTTTGCGTGGGCAGCCTATTATGATAAAAATAAAAATAGCAAGAATTTTTCCTGCTTGCTTTTATTGAATGAAAGAATAAGAAAACTAGGCTCAGAACCCCCGCGACCGCGGAGTATGCGGGTATCAAGGTACGCCAGTGTAATTAATTCGAATCAGAGGCCGATTTACCCTTATCAGTAATGGCTGAACCTATAGGAGTATCCCAGAAATGGAAGACGTTGACCCTGACGAATTTATAAACATTGACAAGGAAATAAGCGAGGAAGATGATGTAACCAAAATTTCAGGTGAATCAGCTGCCGCTGATGTGCAGTTGGCAGAATTAGAAAACGATGGCGACTTAGAAATTTGTGAGAATGTAATCAAGACCCACACGGAAGCATTAACAGTGAACAATTTTAAATGCTTTGCTAAAGAAAGTAATGACTTTAAAGTAGTCAAACTGTCAAAATATTCAGAAATACATGCGGAAAGTATAATAAACAGTCAGAAAAACCCTTGCGTCAAATGAGTATTTTAGATTTTGTAACAACTATTACATAACTTTGTTTCAATTATTTTATATTCTTGTCTGTATTGTTAGCGCGAATACCTTTGCATAATACAACTTTTTTAAACAAAAAAACGGATTTTTCTCCTAAGCGGACGCCTCTAATAACCGGACAAAAACGTTGGCACCGTGCGTGTCCGCTTATGGGAGATTTCACTGTATGTAATAAGATTATTAAAACTTTCATAAAGCAACGTGGATAACTCCCAACATGAGAACGAGTAACTACATAGATCATGTGTTGGTGGAAGATTAGAGTTGTAAAAGCATGTAAAGAAGCAGAAATTTGTTATACTACCAAATGAAAAATACTAAAATACGAACGTTTTGGAAGGCAAATCTGCTTCCATCCAACGATTAACTAATTAATTAAAAATTAACTGAGACCTTAGCTAACCTTAACTAATCAGTAATTAGCATGTTACAATAGAAGCATAATTGAAATCACTTGAAATTATCTATAAATTCAAGTAATACAACCTCGTTTGTACAACTGGACAGTTAAGTTTAAAAATTCATAGAGAAGAATTAAAGTTACGAATTTTTGTTTTTGCATGAATACTTCAGACAAGCACATTGCAAAATCCAAAACTTTACCAACTCCAATCGGAATTGAAATTGTGCATTTTGGGTGCTTCTCTACATTGCTAATCTAAACCTACTAAATACTACTGAAGTAATCTCCCCATTATTACAATACATGTACCTACAACAAATCTCAGAATTTTGGCGCAGATCGTTTCAGTATGACATCGTATATATTCACTAATACTCACCTCTGAAAGAAATTCTATTGGTCTATGAGCCAGGATCAAATGCAAGTTTTATTTACACTGCATTATTAACATATTATTGTTATTATTAAAAACTGGAAGCTCCGCCTAAAGTTTCATGCTGATTGCTGTATCCAATTTCAAAATCTGATTGCAATCTGATATTTGGAGAAAGAAAAGGTTACATAAAGATACCAATCTTAGACATATCACTCTCAGTACTCCCACTAATAAATTTTTTAAATTGTGGGGTATTTCTAACATCACAAAAAAAACTAAAATCGGATACGTACTGTGTGTCCTTGGAAGCTTTTGATTGGTTTATCAATAGTAAGTTTACAGACATGAATACACTGATCGGTTGAGCAGCTCGCGAATGAGGTATTTGTTTGCCAGTCTACATCTAATGCAGGTGCCGAGTGAAAGCTAAACTGTTGTGTGCACTGTCCACTAGCAGCATCCCAAATGATTGTTGTCTTGTCAACCTAAAAACTCCCTGAATAGTCTAACATCTTTTTAAACACATGAATTCACAACATACACCTGCTGAGAGAATATAGTTTCCTTTCTTATTCCATTTCAGTGCAAATATGGGCCCTTTATGTTGTCCTAACGTGCTTGCTAGTCGACCATCGGTTGTCCATATTCTTGCATAGCCATCGTAGCTACCAGTTGCCAAAAGACTGCCATCACACTAAAAACGAATTGGAAGGTGTTTGAAAACTGTAAATATTCCTGACTAAGGTTACTGACGTTCCAATCTAATGAGGTAACATCCTTATTGCTAGGAACTTCCGTCCCACCCTTTTGAATGCAGTGCCTTAAAACTAGTTGATTGGGACTGGTGGTGTTATCCGACATGTCCCAAATACGCGCAGTGCTGTCTCCCGAACCACTAGCTAAGAGATCGGTGGTTGGATTCCAAGCACATATGAATACTTCTGATTCGTGACCTCGTAATACTGTTGCTTTTGAGGATGGAATTTCTATTGACGTGTCCACTTCCATGTTTTCATTCTGCGTTGATACAACAGCTACAACAACTATAAATTAGACGAACATATTTCATTTATTGGATTCTTTGCTTACCTTGCTCTAAATTTATTACTGTAAAATACGGATTTTTAGTGTTTTGCCAGTTACAATACATGATGATTAATTTGATGAGATTATGAAAAATGTATGTTAGGTGATCAAATATGAATATTTTGCAATTTTTAATTTCTACGGATGATATTTTTGAACTATGATTTGATGAATATAAATGTATGTTATAATTATTGTTCTGCAGATTCGATTCGTTAAGTTTACCAATTGTATAATTATTTAAAAACGGGATCGAACTAGCAGGATAAATGTGAGTGCTTATAGATTAAATAAATAATTAGCAAACCTTCAGCTCCTTCTTCACCATTGGTATCGGTAATTTCTGATTTTATAGCTTGTTTTTGCTGATTTTGTTGGTTTTGCCTACTTGCAACCACGTCGGGCATTACGGCATCTATCAAACTTAAGCTCTCTACGAGCCGCTGTTCTGTACCATCCTCACCAATGCTGATTTCTGCCTCAGTGTACTGCAGGCCCTTTTGTAGAATGCTGAGCAAAGCTGCAGGCGGCACGAGGGCTCCATTTATGTTTGATTGCGAAATATGCGACTCAATGCCGAACGTATACGCAGAATGCTGGAAACCTGTTGAAAAAATAGGGTCAGTGTAAAACATGAGAGGCTATGTAAACAAAACGGAAGCATTTGTCCCGGCTTAACCTAACCTGATTCTTGTAAGTACCGGTACACAAGGAAATTCACTTCGTCGCTAGAAAAACTCATTTTGGCAGTGTTTAAATGATGATTTTTCGTGAAAATATTCACTAAACCACCGCGAAAGACGCCAAAACATTACCTTGCCATCGTATTTGACAGCGTGCGCTGTTGCCGGTTGCTGCATCTTCTAGATGCGAGGTGTGTCACCTCTGAAATTTACGGGAGGCATTTAAAATAATCCTGTACAAATTCCAGTTCAGCCAGGAAGTTAATAAAAATAAGTGATGTGTACTTTATAAAGTGGATCTAATTATGATACAGTAGGTTATCGATGTATAATCTTGTGGTTGTAGTATTTGAAGCTCTGCAGTAATATGTGCACTTTGGCAACGCAGCGTGCCGCTGACCTTTACAACTACTCTGGTATTGCGTGAAATAAGCTACATTCGTGTTTACAAAAGAAGAGATACCAAATGTCGGGGGTTTTAGTATGGCGTCCGGGGGTAAGAGTGTGAAGAATTTGGGAAGTACATCTCCCGTGGGTGAGGATTCTTCTGAAAGCGAGGGCGAAACCGAACCCGCGAAATCGTTTCATAGACGCTTGTCGACCAACCACGAAATAAAATGTTCGGTATGTCTGTGTGAAATTGCCTGAAAGCTCATTTTCTGCCCTGAACAAAGACGGAACGACTATTTTTGTTTATTTTGGTTCCGGATTTTAGTAGGCGTGGCGCTTGCTTCAAAAGCTCGTCCGGAGCTTTCCAAGTTCTGCGCTTAGCTTCGTTTTCGGAAACCGGATTATTGTACATATTTGTTCTCCACTGTACGTGCTTTTTCGCTTTTATTGAGATTAGCTTTCGATGTTTGTACCCGCATAATTAATCTGCAACTCTATGTTTGAATGACCCGACCTATTTAATTTATTAAGCAATGTTCAGTGAGGTCATGCTGAAATCCGACCCACTTTTCGGTGCTGTTACGCCTTTTTTACACGCCTGTACTTATTATTCATGCTCTGCCTGGATCATCGGCTACCTGTTAGCTTTCTTGTTGAAATAATTCAGACACGGACAGGATTTCGGTTTAAAGCTCCGGTAAAGTTGAGGCATGGGATTCTATATTAACTTATGCAGGCAACCTTGAACTGTATGAAAATTGATGCTTACACTACGCAAATATAATTACCACGTTAGTGTAATAATGATGTACATAGTTGAACCTTCTCTAGTATCATCTACAACAAATCTAAACTATTATAAGTTGGAGACGACGCAATTTGGATGTAGGTATCTATTAATTTAAAATAAAATTAGTTAATGGTTGAAAATGGCAGTTATAATTTAATCCATCTATTTATACCTAAAATGGGTAGGTACATACAGAGTTACTTGGTTATGCGTTACATCATGCGTGGTATAGGAAGGATAATTAGTTTAAGTGATTCATAGATTGTGAAATAGATACACTTAAATTTCCATTTTTATAAAATATTCCATTTTACTGCATGCGATATTTAATTAGCTACAGTGTAGGTATCATAAAGACGTTTTCATACATACACCTTGTGTTATTTTGATTTTATTAGAAACAATTATGATGTTCATGATAAAACTTGAAGTACTTCGAAAATCATTTAAAATTAATAAAAACCTTTTAAAAATATATAAAGATCCAACCTCCCTAAGATATAGTTTTTACCTCTTGAAAAATTGAGATCTGTTTATCTTATTGAATATACTTGTCGATATTACCCAAAAAATAGTGCGATTTTTTAAAAACTCAATTGCAGCAGGCCCTGGATACCCTGAATCAGTTGGCAATACTGGAATGTATTGTTGGTGACACTGTAAGTCTATGTCAAATTCGAGGTTAAAAGGTTAGGTTTTGCGTCAGTCTGTGTCAACATTGACGCAAAACCTAACCTGGTAAACTCGAATTTGTTCCCGGAATAAGATTACGTTTGACACATTGCCGTCGATATTTTCATCCTTAATTAATTGTTCTTTAGTTAACTAAACTTACTCGAGTTTATTAAAAGATTCAATAATTCAGACATTTCTATACTTCGAATCTGCGTGGTTCTAATTGATTCGAATTATTGCGCCACTACTGTATACATTTCGTAGGTCGTAGCAAAATAAATCCATTTTTGATTGTTCGCTTCATTAGACACTACTTATCAACTTGTTTACAGTTAAAAATGAATTCAAAGCAAAATGTAAAAATTCGACTGTTACATGTTGTTTGATGCGTTCGCGGCTACTCGAACTGCCAATATTAAAATTAAATTTCGGTTAAGACCACGTTGTCTTTCTATATAAACACCTAGATTTTTTTTTGCTTTATGTGCCTTACCTACACCTTGTGAACCCAATATTAACAATTGTGTCCCGATATTCTGGAATAGTATATTAAAGTATGAGTGAATAACAAGGTCTTTAAAACACGCGCGAGTTTTCGAGCACGACGGCGTAGCCGGAGTGCTCGAAATAGAGCAAGCGTTTTAAAGACCAGTTATCCACGAATACTTCACGCTATTTTTTATTATACCTGCAATACTGGAAATAAATTACGCACTAAAAACTTAGAAATAATTTTTGTCGCGTCCACGTCCGTTGTTGCATTCAGTCGTGTCAGCAAAATAAAGATAGCTATGAAGTTATAATGTTACCTATATACCTTGTTTCCTTGACAACCTTTAAAGCTCGGCGTGCTTTAATCGCCCGTTTTCGCACGCTCAGGCGTGCTTTAAACGGCGATTCTGATGCAGGTATAATAAAAAAATATTATTTCTCCACTACTAAAGAAGTATAAAACATGAGGCAATTAACTTATAAAGGACATTTAACTATAAATCTAAAAAATATTTTGTACCGCTGTGGTTGACTCGTGTGTCAGATTAGGAGCGATAGGAAGTCATTTTTAAATGCAGCACCTTTTAATTTTTGAAGATAATTTGCCATTTTTCCAAAGTTATCTTTATTTTCGCAAATAAAATCTGTAGCGGCCAATGGAAAGCAAAATTGGAGGAAACTGTAGCCACATTTATTATTAAATTGTAAATAATTTGCCGTGACAGGTGATTTATATCTTTGTGCGTAAAAATATTCTTCGACTTTTACGAAGTTTATTTCTGTCCTGGTAGCCTTTTCTGTTAACATTTTGAAAATGAATATTGGAAGAAGAGATATTATTAAAATGGTTTGCGCTTTGTGAGAAGTTGATAAAAATGTGCATTAGCTACGAGAATTTATTATGAGCGTTACGCGGTCCTAAGTAATTTCAGAAATTGATGGAACGATTTGGGAGCACTGGAAAAGTGGATTTTCCGAAGAAAACCATCGCGAATTGTCCCATTCTAAATGAGGAGAACGAACTCAACGTTATTCCCAATCTTGAAGAAAATACACACTGAAGTATGCGGCAGATTGTTACCGCCACTGTAAGAGTTAGGCGAATCGCATTAGACAGAATTATAACTTCCATCCATACCATACTGTTACGTTTTTAACGTTCGGGCTATTCAAAAATTATACACTGCCTCTGTATTAAACATTTATTTACAACAATTAATTATGATTATTTACAAACACACAGATTACTTAAACTAACGAACTATTTCTAACAACGATATTATTTATTTACACTGGTTAAACAGCAATTATTTATTTGGCTATTTACGACTCAAACACTAACTATTTATATGGTTATTTATCTGTTATTTATTTCACTAGGGTTCGTTTATATCACGCGCGCTTCGAGTCTAAAGTGAACTGATGAGAACTCCGGCGGCCGTGTATTTATATTCGGGTAATTTCCTTCGAGATCCATCTAGATTTTGCTGGACCTTTCTGGGAACCGCATGACGCATTCGCGTGTTAGCCAACAAGGTCGCTGACGTCACGCGTCTGCAGCTGCCTTCAAGGGCGCTGACGTCACGCGTCTGCACCTGGGGTCCAAGGTTGCAAGGTCGTTACAATACGTATACATTTAGAAGTAACTACATCAAAATTTACATGGCACATATTTTGAGAACAGAATGAATTTTCGCCAAATTACTATCAAAGAAAACATGGATAAAATCCGAATTTTCTAAATACTGTTTTCTTTGCCGGACAGGCAACCTTTAAGAACAACAATGTAGTCAATTGACATAATATCCATTATTATGGATAACCCACACTGGGTACGACAGTTGAATTTCAATAATCAATGGTCTATCAACGTTTGGGGAGACATACTGAGAAATACGTCGTAGCCCCCTATTTTTTAGAAGCATTTAACTAGTCATAGTTATTTTATTTTGATGAGGAACTCCTTACACCTAGTGCAGGAAGAAGTTGACCTTTACACACGCCTGAACTTGTGGTACATGGTGCGATGATATTTCAATATTTGGAAACCGAATTGGTGGCTTGGCCTTCTCGATTACAGGTCTTAGTACCCTGTGATTTTTTCTAGGGTTACGTGAAAGAAATGGTATATTTCAAACTATCAGATATGATATAATATTACTTGTAGATATGCTACACCGGCACCGGACTAAAGATAGTTTTTCAACTATACCTTTTCAACTTCAAATTAGGACTAATCATTTCAAAATGGGAATTAACAATTTCAAAATGGGAATAAACAATTTCAAAATGAAATAAACAATTTCAATTTGAGAATAATCAACTACAAATTGGGAGTAATCAACTTCAAATTGGAACTAATTAATTTCAAATTGAGAAACGCTTTTTGTTAACGGTAGGCTTTGGAAAATAACAATTACATGGTTGTTTGTGTGACAGGACAAAATAAATTATTGCTAGTTCTTGCTGGTGTTTATTAATCTAATAATATATACCTTTTCAAATTCAAATTGGGACTAATCAATTTCAAAATGGGAATAAACAGCTTCAAATTGGGACTAATCAATTTCAAAATGGGAATAAACAATTTCAAAATGAAATAAACAATTTAAAAATGGGAATAAACAATTTCAAAATGAAATAAACAATTTCAATTTGAGAATAAACAACTACAAATTGCGAGTAATCAACTTCAAATTGGGAATAATCAACTTCAAATTGGAACTAATCAATTTCAAATTGAGAAACGCTTTTTGTTAACGCTAGGCTTTGGAAAATAACAATTACATGGTTGTTTGTGTGACAGGACAAAATAAATTATTATTAGTTCTTGCTATGTATTTATTAATCTGATAATATATACCTTTTCAACTTCAAATTGGGACTAATCAATTTCAAAATGGGAATAAACAATTTCAAAATGAAATAAACAATTTCAAAATGGGAATAAACAATTTTAAATTGAAATAAACAATTTCAATTTGAGAATAAACAACTACAAATTGCGAGTAATCAACTTCAAATTTGGGAATAATCAACTTCAAATTGGAACTAATCAATTTCAAATTGAGAAACGCTTTTTGTTAACGCTAGGCTTTGGAAAATAACAATTACATGGTTGTTTGTGTGACAGGACAAAATAAATTATTATTAGTTCTTGCTATGTATTTATTAATCTGATAATATATATAGATTTGTGTTCTGCCTTCAAGAGTGTGTGTTTTACTTTGTTGATTGTTTCAATTAATTGTTTTATGAGGGCACGTTTTTATGTCCCCAAACTAGGTACCTTCTTGTTTAGTTACATGTTCTTTATTTTCAAATCACATATGTTTTCGAACATAGCATGCCAATTTGCAAAATAATTGCCCAATTTATACCGTAGTTTTTTTAATGAAGTTTGGTGAAGAGTCACACTAAAAACGCAGAACGAATATATCGAATATTTTGGCGTTATACGGCAATAAGGTACTGTGGCTTTAAGAAATTAGACTAAGTATACTGCTTACAGTCCAGATCCAACCTCGTCTGATTACTTTTTTTATCGAATTTTGTTAAAGACCTTGGAAGAAACAGATTCGAAGACGGTAACGAACTCGCAGCAGCAGTAGGGGTATTTTAAATACAAAAATTATTTTGATGAAGATTTACAGTTGTTATTAAAACGTTCTAATACTTGCATTCTTAAGCAATGGGACTATGTTTGTAACACCCGTCCCTACTTGTAAGGGATGTTAAACTCTACGCTCGTCGGGTAGCTATTAAACAGTCGGAGATAATTTTGGTTCCTCAGATATATGATAGTTTAACATACAAAAACACCATCGGGATACAATTAAACAATTTAATTTGTTTAGCTGTGATACACTTAGATATTTCAACTTTCATTATTAACAAGAAATTACAATAAACTTGTGTAGACGGCTGGAGCTGATAACCGGCGTTCTTATCTCGGCGGTCGGCCAGGCATCGCAGGTGCGGTTGATAAGCGGCCCCGTTTCTGTCCCTTCGGACTAGGTAGCTGGAAAAAATCGAATTAAACGGTCTGCCAATTATACAATAAAACATATCACGGTTCTGGAGATTTAACTGATAAGACGCGGGTGCGTTAATAAATATGACTTCAATTTCATAGTCCGAACGTGAGCTCAATGTGGCCGCTTTTCCTCCAAAGCCGGCCGGGAAATTTCGTGCGCTCGGACTATTTTCGACTGGCGAATTCTGGGTTAATTAGTAATGGCCCTAGTGAAGAGGATGCAATATTTAGCCACCAATTCAACTAAGTTCAGGTTTAATTAATAATGGTTTTAGGGAAGAGGATGCAATATTTAGCCACCAATTCAACTAAGTTCAGGTTTAATTAATAATGGTTTTAGTGAAGAGGATGCAATATTTAGCCACCAATTCAACTAAGTTCAGGTTTAATTAATAATGGCTTTAGTGAAAAGGATGCAGTATTTAGTCACCAATTCAACTAAGGCCCGGGATAATTAATAACGGTAACAGGTCGGGATTCGGCTTTCAGGGAAATAAATGGTTCTGGGAGAATCTCTTCGACAGGAACAGGGATACGGGCAGGTGGAACTGGGAACTGGAACTCCTTTTATGTGCCCTGGAAAAGTTCTCAAGTGGGGGATAGCGAGTGGGGATAGCGGCGCGCGACTCGACTCGGTACTTCCTTGTTATCTCTGGACGTGACGTCGGTCCCTGCGCGCTTATCATCTCGTGCATTGACATTACGGAAATTACGATAACGTGAGGTCGGACAAGGATCAAATTTAAATCTTATATTAATATTCAGAAATACAAATTTGATCTGCAGGCAAACGTTACATGTTGACTATTCAATTCACCTGTCATCTGTCAAAAAATGACCAAGGAAGATCCTGAATTTGACATTTCTTGACTAATCAAAAAAATATCAGCGGATATATCTTCCTATAAGATATTCAAGTGATTATTTTTTTCGTAGCAATCTCAACCAATCAGAAGGCTGGATTTAGTTAAGTTATCTTGTATAATTTCGATTATACAAAATCGATTATACTAGAGTAACTTCACTAGGCAACGCAATACATAACTATTGCCAACTTGATGTTGTTTTCATGGAAATTACTTTCAGCTAGGTTAATACAAACAAATCGAGCTGCCAATAAAATATTTATTTGTTCGTAATAATCAAATCGAATACAATGCGTACTTCGAACAGGTTATACGTCACAAACTTCCTGCACAATAACAAATCGTGTCAGTTTGACAGAATAATCCTCCCGCTGACGCGGTCGAACTATTTAAGCTGTCAAACTGACACTCTTTTATTATTGTGCAACAAGTTATCGACATATAATCCGATAATATCGAAGTACTTATAGTATTACTTCTGATTATTCAACACTATAATGAACGAACCAATGAAAATTGTTCAATTTGTCAGAAACGGCCAATCAAATTTGACTGTCATTGAAAACACCAAATGTCACAGTGTTTTCACGCGAGCCCGATTGGTTTCAATGATTTCAATTTAGTGACTAGCCTTTGACTGACATTTCACCAAAACGTCAAAGTCAAAGTTTGCAAATCAGCGTCGTTCTAAAAACTCTAAATACTCGTGTTGGAAGTATTGAATTAATAGTGGAAAACGTTAAAAATGTGTGCTGTCGAACACGGTAAAGGTCATCTACCCATATTGTTGAATAATCTTTCCAAATACCACTCAAGGTAAAATTTTTTAAGAGAATTTTTTTCGTCAACGTGCAAATTATTGCAAATTTCCCTCAAAAAAAAACGGCTCAAATTCCACTCGACCTGCGGTCTCCCGGAATTTTTAACGTAGTTTTGGTTTCGAGAAATTTAAACGCAATAATTTTCATGTGAACAAAAAAATTCTCAAAAAATGTTCACCTTTTATGGTATTACCCTTGAAAATCGTACGACACTCATTAATGACCAATAGAAAAATTAGTTCACGAGCCGTAACCAAGACAATAAAAAAAATTCTTGGAAATTTTTTGTAGGTAGACCAACCTAACTGTGAGGGTTTGTGGCGTTACGATTTTCTTACCGAATCTGCATTCGAGCATTAATTTATATCCGGAAATTATTTTCGTGCATTCCAACAACATCGCGTCCCGCTCAGGCAAATTAATACGACGTTGTTGGACCGCACTCAAAAAAATTTCCGGAAAGAATTAATGCTTTTATGAGATTATATGTGACTATTTTAAAGAAATGCGATTTTTATTAGAAAAAGTCAATTTTAGTGTTCTGTTACTATAGAAATTGCGTAGTTTGTTGCTA
>CALNHX010006423.1:74555-89868 GCA_940337035.1 Agriotes lineatus | reverse complement strand
AACAAAAATCGTTATATTTTACAATT
Source organism: Agriotes lineatus (assembly GCA_940337035.1). NCBI lineage: Eukaryota > Metazoa > Arthropoda > Insecta > Coleoptera > Elateridae > Agriotes > Agriotes lineatus. The sequence continues at coordinate 89,842 of CALNHX010006423.1, read as the reverse complement.
CGAAAATATAGAAGCTTTGTATGCAACCAACTTTTGGCTCGAAAAAGAAATAGAGGAATCACATATAGACTTAAATTATAAGATAAAAATTAAGTTAGATCGTATTAAAACAACTCCGAGTAAAAATAAAGAAAGAGTTGTATTCTGTGTGTAAAGCATGTATATAAATAAATTCTCTTACCAACATGTTTTGATTTATTACTTGTTATCTACCTGCTCCACTCCTACAAACATTCGGACATATTCGACATGACTCGGATATCTTCGGATAGACAGCTAAACAGACAGACAGACGGACAGGCAGACAGACAGACAGACAGACAGGCAGACAGACAGACAGACAGACAGGTAGGCAGACAGACAGACAGACAGACAGACAGACAGACAGACAGGCAGACAGACAGACAGACAGATAGACAGACAGACAGGCAGACCGACAGGCAGACAGACAGACAGACAGACAGACAGGCAGACAGGCAGACAGACAGACAGATAGACACACAGACAGGCAGACTATGTGTATCTAGGACGAAAAGCGTAACATTCCCGAACGACTGTGGATATTGTTTTGATTTATTACTCGTTACCTACCTGCTCCACTCCTACAAACATTCGGACATATACGAGATGACTCCGATATCTTCGGACTTATAACCTTGAAAAGTAGTTGAAAGTGCGGTAGTTGAAAGCAACGCGACCCGACTTTCGTACCTATATGATAACATCCTGCAAGAATAGACATGTCTGCGTACTCAGACGCTCGAACGTGGGAAAATTTCAAAAACTACACTTTTAACCCAAAAAATTCCCGGAAGTGGCCGAGGTCAATGACCCCGACTAGGCCAATGACTCCGACCTTGACCTAGGCTAGATCCGTGACCTAGAAAAAATTCTCGGAAGTGGCCGAGGTCAATGACCCGACTAGGCCACGCCCACCGGCTAGGCCTGTGACCTTGACCTCGGATAGGCCCGTGACCTTGAAAAAAGTTCAAGGTCAAATGTGGCCCAGAATCCCCCTAGCTACACTACTGGTTTTATTTGTCATTTGACACACACTGATGTAAAACTTAACCTGCAAATCTCGAATTTGACATATACTGACAATACACTTCAGTACTGCCAACTGATTCAGGCTATCCAGGACCTGCTGCAATTCAGTTTGTAATAAATTATAATTGTCAGTTTCCAAATTGACAGATTCCAAATTTTGGAAATGTTTGATGATAATGTTCCCAAAAGTGCAAAAAATAACGTATATACCTCGGGACTAAAGTGCCTAAATCCCTTGAGTGGTTATTGCCCTCGGGCTTCGCCCTCGAGGCAACAAACTCCACTCGCGGGATTAAATGGTGCACTTTAGTCCCTCATGATATAATATACTATTTCAACTGCGCCTGCTACTTTTGTTATTCTTCAAATTTCTTTATTTCTTATTTTGTTTGTTAGTGTCACTCCCACCATTGCTCCTTCCATATCTCGTTGTGTAATTATGACTTTTCTTAAATTTCTAGCTGTAAAAGTTCACGTATAACATTCATATGTAAGTGCGGTAAACATACGTTTTAGTTGAATATGGCGATACTTAATGCCTGGTTTGTTCAATACCATAGTATTTAATTTATTCGTCCAAGTGATTCCACATCCTAACTTAATTCTTCTATTTCGGAAGTTTTATTTTCCCTTCCCATTTTCTTTACTTTGCCCAGATGCACATAACTATCAACTTTTTCAATATTTGCTTTTCATTGTCGATGTTTTCGTCAACGAATACTTTCCTTTTGTTTAACTGCATCTTATGTCCCCCTTTTTTAATTTTTATGAGTTTGCTAACATTTCTTGAGCTGATTCCATATTGTGTGACGTTATAGCCATCCACATTATCTGTAAATCGTAGATTTCGATTATAGTTGTTCATTTTGTTTTTAAGGTTTGAGTAAACAGTTTTAGTGACAAAGTACCACCTTGTCTGACATTCTTAGTTTTATTCTTTATTTTTAAGAAGTACTCTATGTATATCTATAGTCAACTCTACTTTTTTGTAACGCCTGTAATACTGCCCAAATGCTGTGGTATCAAAGTCTACATATATCACACATAATGATGAATTATACTCCTTAGCCTTTTCTATACGAAATTATGTTACTATATTACTAACAAGGTGAGTAGTGGTGCCATAACCACTCGTATATTACACCTATTCTGATGACCAGCACAAAAGCTGATTTATGAATCATAGACTGTGATTATTTTAGTAAATAACTGATATACTTGTGAGAGAAGTTTTATAGGTCTCTAAGCATGGTCTTGTCTCCCTTTTTCTGAAATAATATCAGTACTATATTGTTTCAACCTGTAGGTATTAGTATTCGTCCGTCCTCTAAACATAAATCCAATAGCATAGCCTTACTTTTCTTCTTCTTGTAACATTTTTTAAAGTAATTTGTCTGCACCTCTAGCTTTACTGCTTTTGATTTTTTTAATACACACTTAATTCCATTAACGTGCAACTCTGATATATCTTGGAACATTTATTATTCTTTTTAATGGTTCTACTTTTACGAGTGGCAGTGTGAAACTGTAAAGATCTTTGTAGATCTATCCTTTTTATTTCATTTTAGTATCACAGTGTTAATTATTCTTTGTTCTGTAATGCGATTATTTTTGCTAGAGTAAGTCGCTGCTTTAGTAGTTTTACCAGTTTCTTCCAATATTATTTATATCTGTTCTGTGATCTATTTTATATCTTTTTATTCTAATTGTATCTTTCTACGATAATGTCAAAAGCGGTCCCTTTTTAGACAGTTTCTAACGACAAATGGGACTTTTTAAACCATTTTTAATTTTAACTTGCGAATTACGTGTTTATTGCACGTGACCAACAGTACGCACGCTTTTTCGTAAATTTATGTCAGCATAACCTAGAATATCTAATACAGAAAAAGTTTCGCCGAACTAATTGTTTATCTTTCTGTTGCAATCGCAGAAAAAATATTTTATGCAACATGTACAGAAACTGTGTTTATGACACTTGAAATGTTGTCCAGTTCGGCTTCGCCTCGTTAAACGATTCAAACCGTGTGCCGTAAACACGCACGTTTTGCTCTCTATAGATAAGCATCTATTCCTATAGCTTTATTTATTTTAGCGAATTCTGCTGAATTCCTTTTATGGTGTTCATTTAGTTTTTTGTTTCATCACTTATTTTGTTCGTCTTTTTTGCCATATTTAGAAAGTCTTGTATTTATGAGTGCATATTATAAAGTCAATTTCATGTTTAGTAATCCCATTTGGACTCATCACATTCACTTCCTTTTCTCCTTTTTTTTAATGTGTTTTCCTCGTACTACTTACTACTCGATACTAGGAGCAAAAAATTAATCTGAGAGTAGGTGCATGTACTGGGGGTACTTTTTTGCTAGGTACTTGTTACAATTCTGACCTAAAGTTAAAGAATAGTGAGAACAGCTACAAATTACATTTTACGTAATAACACTCTAAAAATAGAATATAAGTCCGTAACCAGCGAAAGGCCGGAGTTCAAACAAATATAAAATTAATCCATTCACCCCAACAAAACCGAAGTTTCCGAATGGGGTTGATTAGGACTTCTGTAAATAGTCGGCGATAAACATTTGAAGCAGTTCATTATTTTTCTTAGGAGCAAAGTTGGGTGAACCCCCACCCTGCAATCGGTGCGAACCGGTAAATACGGCTCCCAATTAATAATGGAAATAAGGTGCGTTCATGAAAGAACCTACTCACGGTTTGACCTCATCAAGTTGTTATTATCTGCGAGTGTGCAACTGGAGCGACGACCTCAGTTGATATTTTACAGCCGGGCTAATGATCTGTGTTTGCAAGCGCTGTTGCCACATTATTGTTGTGCCCCCGGACCATCTCTCGTGCCCAACTCGCAATTCAGACTCCAATTTGACACTATCCGTATTGATTAGCAGTCATTCATAACTAACATTCTGGCTGTGACAGCTGAAAAGCTCATTTTCAGATACTTCCAGCTCGCGAGCGCTGCGGTTGGGCAGTTTGGAAACGCATTCGTGGAAATAGCTACCCCAGTTGATTCGGCTCAAAAGCTAAAAATACTTCACCGGTGAAAAACTGTTCAGAAAAAAGAATGGTCCAGGTGTGGAATCTTACAAGTTGCATAATATAAACTTCTTTTCAGATGGCCAGTTATTCTAATCTTTGCTACCTCTTTAAGTATGTTTTCGCATTGGAATTGCATTGTAAAGTTGCAACTGGTTAATCGCCTCTGTGAAGAAATAACAGAGAGAATTGTATGACATAATACTACAAAGTGTCAATTTAGCCTTTGAATGTTTTTAAAAGTAACCAAAAACAAGTACCGTAAGTGATGCTATACGGGATATACTGGACTGGAACATGTCATTAAGACTCGAAAATCCAGAATCAAAATTATATTAATTACCTTGTTTGATGAACCATAAAGAATTTACGCTTGAAGGATAAACAGTTAATAGTGTTGAATAAGTTGTAGTAATGAAGAGACTATAATCAGCCCATATTCATCTAACTTAGCACCAACACTTTCTTGTCTTTCCTAAAGTGAAAACTGTTCTCAAGGAAAAACTATTTCATAACGTACAAGATTTAAAGAAAAATGTAATCCCGAATTAAACACAGTTTCTTCGGACGCATTTGTCTACTACCAATAGAAGAACAAAAGATGAATGGATAATGGTGCATGCAAACTAATTCCAAAATGTATCGTAATTATACTAGTCCATGCCAGCACACTAAAGAAATTGTGAAGAAGAAAAAATAGACCTATTTATGGAACATGTAAAAGCTTGTAGCGGGCACAAACAGCCTTGTACAGTGACAATAAATAACCCCGCGAAAAATGTTGAAGGATGAAGCGCATAAATACTGGGTGAACAACTACCGGTGAAGAGCTGACCGTCATGTGTCAGCAGGAGGCTTACTTAAAATCGAGGAGGGGCTCGAATGATAGACAAGCTCTCAAGAGGCTATGTTCGAACGGGCACGATTAACGCAAGGGCTAAGCATTAACACGTCTTGATCAACTACATTAGTATCGAATGGGCGTTTAATATGGTTGAAGTCGTAAACCAGCTAAGAACAGTGGACACCATTGACGCAACCAGGAGAATGGGCAATTCCCGACCAGCCGGGGGCCATAAATTCTTCCACTGAGGTAATAGACCAAGAGAAAATATAAACGCCACCTGGACAAGAACCAAGGTATTCTTTTTCACACTCGTCTACCGAGCGCTAGCAAGACATTGATTTGTATATGTTGACAGTAATTAAATTCTATTAAATTAGTGTGGATATCCACAACGTGTTTATTATTTCTATTTAGGCGAGTGTAAACAACAACCAAAAGGACAGGAAAATATGGAAATTCTGGGTGATTGGAACTCAATTTTAGATGAAGAGAAAGAAGGAATTATTATAGGAAATGATGGACTCGACCAAAAAAAAATACAGTGGTGAACGTTTTAAGTCTAACCAAAAACCAAGCCAACGACTGTAGACAGTAACTACAATCTAGTCGTGATGAATACAGTATCGAATGTATGGGATATAGACAAGTGAAAAATAAAGAATATAGAGCCAGTGATCATGAACAAGATCGAAAAAACCGATAGTAATGAAGAACGGAGATGAAGCCAAATAAATGATAGGAGGGAAGAAGAAAGTAAACAGGGAATAACTGAGGCATTACAAACGCGTAAATAGAGAAGAAAGACAACACACTCGCACATAGCTGATAAATAACATTAAAAACAAAATAAAGCGAACAAAATAAAATTGTATAACACAAAACTGTAATGTTGTAGAACAAGAAATTCTAGAAAAAAAAACTAGCAGGATCATGTCATACAAAATGTTTAGAGCATGTTTAGAGAAACATAAATCCAAATTCAAAATTTAGAGATATGATTAGACAATAAACCAATATCAATTTACAGAACCCCGGTAGTGAATAATTGCCTAATATTTAGATCTGAATTTGTCAAAACTCTTAACGAGCTTAGAAGCAATGATACGATGAGTGTTAACGGAATACCTAGTAAAATGTCCAAAAACTTACATCAAAACACACAAAATATAATCTTTAAACTTCCACAAGTTATTTAAGATTCGGAGAAAATTCCAACAACATTCAGAAAACTTTTAACTTCAGACATACTGAAGTCTTGCATTGAAGATGTAGAATAGAGACAACAACAATAAAAGAAAACTTGACGGAGGATCAATTCGGGTACGTACGTAATATGAGGGCTCCAAAGAAGCTATTATGACATCACGGTTAATCATAGAAAAAATTATCGAAAAAGGAAAACATATACACATTGCTTTTATGATGCATAAAAATGGTTGCGATAGGGTAAATCGAAAGTGCATGTTTGAAATGTGAGATATAGGAATATCACATAAGGAGAAGAAAATTATATATCATATATGCAGGGAGAACACCGTCAAACGGGCCTTAGTATCCCTTGCCTGTAGTATTTATTTTCACATTGAAAGATATTGCGAACTGGTATTGTATATATTTTTCTATTGTAAATTAGATTTAGCGTTGTTATTTAGCACAATTACGTGTTCGTAGAGCCGGACCTGTACTGTGAACGAATTGTGAGGTTGATTTAGCGTCTTCAGCGATAAACGCACGTCCAAGTCTGCTCGTGGAATGATGGAATGTTTGATTCATGCAGATATCACGAAAAATAATTAGTCGCAGGCCAGCTTCAGTGGAAAGCGCACGTCCTGGCGACTCCAAACAGTGCATTGTGCAAACTCCCCTTAACAAGAAATATATGGAAGCGACGTGAAAGCTACAGTAAATAATTGCTATCCACAAGTTTGTAATGCAGAAAAGAATCATTTACGAGTTCAACAAGCGCAATTTCACCATGTATGAGATGAGAATATACCAATTTATAGATTTTTGTAGATGTAACTTCAGCAGTCTTTGAGGTGCCTACCAGCAACCGGAAGTTACCAGTATCATTCGGTGGTAATTTTCTACGCGTTATACCGTCCAGGGTCGATGATGCAATCTAAAGCGTGCTTAGGGTATACAGCAGCCAGCAGGAACCAACGTTGCAAGTAAATTTGATACCGGAAAATGTCTGCAGTTTCACGCGATGGGTTTTGCTTTTGTAAACGCGAAAGAATGTGCTTCATAGACGAATAATGTGTGATTAGATCGCGCTCGATTTTAACAAGGTCGCATTTAGGAAAGATATTTCAACATTTGCGTTTCTAAAGACAATGATTGCAACGTTATTTTTGAATATGTGTTACGTTGTTCATGTGTGTTTGCAACGTACATGCGAGTAGCCTCACCTACCTCGCAGATAGGTTGCTCTGGGTGCTAATTCTAGGCTCTGTGATTTTCTTTGTTTTTATTTGTGTTTTAAAATTAATATATTAGTAGAAGCAAATTTTCTTTACTTGTGCATTGTTTGAAGGCAGTTTCAACCCGAGAACACTAAATGGGTGACCAGCTTTCTGTATAGGTGAATATTGACACTTCGTAACTACGAACTGGGATATTAAGAGGGTTTTATGTTCACTGATGGCGATTCTTGATACCAGGTTTTAGTACGGTAAAACTATGGTTTAACCTAAACATGAAAAAAAAAGAAAATTCCACCCAGCGGCAAACTGTTTAGTACCCTCTTCTTAGTAAGTGGTAAAAAGTTGCACGAAGTTGTGCGTCGGATTTCGGCGGGAGGGGGTTGGAAAGGTGGTAAAATGGTAGATTTCAGCAGTTTTTCGCAAATATCTCGTTAATTATGAGGTTTAGCACAGACTTTATGTAATACAAAATTAATCTATATTTAATTTAAAATAAAAATGGTCTTATGCATTTTTGCACTCCAGTAAAAGAGTACGGCGATATGGTGGGGGTAAAAATGTAACTTTTTCTGTTTGGCAAAAAAAGCAACAATGACGCCTATGAACTCGCAATATTCGCTGCAAGTGTATTATATAAAGTGGTCAAGAAAGTGGGAAGGCCAGATCGTTATGGTGAAGCACCCAGCACAAAAGATAAACAACATTTGCGCAGATCATCCACTACTACACATGTTGAAGTGAAAGTGGAAGATGGAATTAATGTCACTCTTGAACAAGCAAAATTTCTAACTAAGAACACGATACAACTGATTGCTCTCATCACTGTACACTTACAGCAAGCTGGCTGCAAAGTGATTCGGGCAGAAGATGATGCTGATACCAATATCGTTTTTACTGCAATTGACTAATCAAAGAAGAAAACGGAAGCTATCGTAATTGGCAATGACACCGATTTATTGGTCTTGTTGGTTGTTCATGCTCTAGCCAACAAATAGTTGGAGATGGTTGTACCGAAGAAAGGTAACCAAGAAGAAAACGTTTACTGCGTTGGAGACATTCAGCGTGGTATCAAGAAAATGAAGGATGTTCTCTTGACAGTTTACACTTTCGCCGGATGTGATACCGTTTCTTCAATTTATAAAAAGGAAAAAATAACGCCTTCTGAAAGCGTGCAACGTGACAAGGAGCTTTACACAAAGCTGTTGACTTTTAACAACCCAAATGCAGAATCAGATGCAGTAGCTGATACTGGAAACCATTTCTACCTTTCGATACTTGCATCAACAAATGTAGATAATTTGGATACTCAGCGCCATCAATGTTACTTGTAGACTATCGCAAAAGAGCCTGTACAACAAATTTCAGGTTGGATGTACTTTCCCCCACTTCAGCAGCTGCACAACAACACTCTTATAGAGTTTACCATCAAGAGCAGCAATGGCTCAATGTCAATAAAGATTCACTAAAATGGGGTTGGAAAAGGATTGGTGGTTCTTTGCGTTCAGTTGCAACCAGAAAGGCAATTGATCCTGAAAAATTGCTCTCCCTCTTTGTTTGCACTTGTAATGCGGAGTGTGTCAGAAACTGTGAGCGTCGACAGAGTGGCTTGAAATGCTCAAACGTGTGCAAGAATTACTGCGGACATAGGTGCACCAACAGAGATGCACTAATTATTGACGACGGCATCGATGAACATAATCTTCAACATGAAAAAGAGCTTGAAGATTTTTAGGTTACTGATTGCTGTTATTTATTATTATGTAACTACCTTGTACGTTGTACATACCACCTTTCATTGAAGAACATTGAATTTACTGAAAAGCATGTATTGTGAAGAAGATTAATTTTGTATAAGATAAAGTTTGTGCTGAACCTCATAGTTAACGAGATATTTGCGAAAAACTGTTGAAACCTAAATATTAAAAACTAATGACACGAGCAAAATAAATCTAGTTACTGGTGGATAAAACAAAAAAAGATTAGTTACATGTCAAAATTAAACAATTTGTAAATTTCATAACAAAATAAGCGTCCTTTACTTTTTCTAAACTAGAATTTACCTTCAGCAAACTAATTTATTAATAAAATAGTACACTGAAGTTTAGCTTTTTATCACGAATGTGGATTTAGTTGCCGAGGCCCGTAGAGCCAAGGCAAATAAACCACATGACAGATAAAAAGGAACTTCAGTGCCAAGGAGTACATTGTTTTATTTGAAATCGAGAAATCGTTAAATTACAACATTTTAACCAACATTTATAGGTTATATTAACTTCGGTTGACGTTTATCTGTCGCCTCGTCACCTACAAAAAAGGCGTAAAACAATGGAATACTTTACTGCCGATTTCTCCTATTTTAATGACGATTTCGAGGTACTTTAATGCCGATTTCAAATAAATGGTTTTTAATATTTAAATTTTAAGACCATTTTTCTCGATTTCCGTTACTTTATTTCCACACTGTATAGTGATATACTTTTTGCACTTTTAGCTTAAAAGTACTGTACTTTACTAAATAATCCCCATTTGTAAAGAATACAGTGTCATTTTTAATGTAGCAGAAGACTTAATGTGAAGTGAATTTAATCCCAGGGGTAGTACAATTGAAAATAATCAAGTGCTAGTATAGCAACGTGTAGTTGGATTTATAATATGTTATAGCTACTAAAAATGATTAGCGTCAGTTAGTAGGTTAGAAACTGGATCCAAAGTGAGAAAATGATACAATAATAAAGTAACTCGAAATTTGGTCGAAAAAGACTTCAGAATTTGCAACTGCGAAATTGACAATTTGCAATTTCAATAAACTACTTAAAAAGTATTACCTTTTTATGTATTGCCGTTAAAAAAAGATGACTCCTGATGCAAAAAATAACTATTTTAGTAATTTTTATTTTAAGCAAATGAATTTTAATTTCTGTGATACCCAAAGCACTAAAACATTAATTACAATTGTAACAACAGTCGAAAATGATTGTTGATATTTACTGGCTCATCTAAGGTACTAAGGGCAAACAAGGATAAGACTATACCTACGAAATTTGCATAATACTTCATTCATAATTTTTGAATTATATATGACCATTAAATAATAAAGCATAAGACACTTTAAGAAGAAGAAGATATGACCATTAGGCACAAGGCAGCGCACAAATTCAATAAAACAGCTATGAAAATACAGAAATAGTATAATAATGAAAATACACTATGCACCAAAAGAAACAATAATATTCTACATTTTTTATAAGACAATAAAAAACAGATACGTTAATTTCATAAATTTATGCGCATTCTAATTTTCAACGTTTTTACTTGGTACTACATTTTTATATTATATCAGAAGTAAAAGTTATTCTATATACATAATTAATTATTATTTTTATTTTGAGCATTTATGATGTATTCTGGTTCCCGTATGTCCATATTTCTGCTGTGCCGTGGATCCACGAGCTCAGGAAGTAAACAATTCTCATAGAAAGATTTTAATTTCGGTAACATAGCATTTTCCCAAAATGTTTTATCAGCAAATATAACTTCGGTTTTCATACCTTTAGGTGTCCAAACTGCAAACAAGCAATACTTCCTCTCAGTGATAATGAGTTGTCCCTGTATCTGGTAAAACCATTTATGACATTTATTTATTTCATAAACGCCATCATGTGTCAACTTCCAAAAGTTAATTTTTTTCGACGCTATTCCTTCTTCGGGCGACATATTCCTAGCCGAAAATGGACACTTAACTTCTACAAGTCCTGTAGTTCCTATAACACCATCCGGTGTAGCTGCTAAATATGGAATAGTTCTATGTTTAAATAATCCACAATGTTCTATAGTAACACATTGTCGTTGTTCCAGTTCCGAAATAGCCTTTTCTTCATTATTTTTACCCCATTCGGTAGCCTTTGAAAAAAAGAAACCGCTGTAAAGAAGAGTTTTGACAAGATTTCTGCAACTTGTAGTTGCCTTCCTTCTGCATATTGTCCCAAAATTAGAAGCTGTCAGCATTTTTCTTCTTTCATCCCGCCATTCAAAAGAATCACTTTGTTCTCTAGTGCGAATTTCAAGTTGCCTACGTTCGTCGTCGTTTAAAACTAAATTCTCTAAAAACAAACTTTTGGCTTCTTCAAATTCTTTTGGATTTAAATCTGGTTTTTGACAGTGTTCGCCATAATCTTCTTTTCCAGAACTGAGATTTGCATTCGGTTTGCCAACATTGCCAATTCTATTTTTGGTAGTAGGAAACAAATTTCGCCGACTTTTGTTTAACATTGCTTTTCTTAACCGCCTACGCTCGTATTGTTTAAATTGTTTTCCAGTGGGACTTTTTCCTGTAAAATATTTATGGAGACAGCGAACAGTTTTCTTCGTATTATGCTGAATAACCGCTGCACTACATCTTGCTTGATAAGAGCGCCCCATTGCAAAGTTTATTCTTTTACCGCCAATATATTTACATACCTGAGAATTCAATTGTTCTACCGAATTACTGTCTACATCAAAAATTAAGCTTCGGGAATGATTAGAAAGGTACCTCAAAGGTTCCATAATTTTGTCGTGCAAGCCTTCTTTGGTCAACTCTGGGATAATATTGTCATCATCCGGTATATCTTTTTCGCAAAAGTAGCCTCTTTCAACACATTTTCTATGTTCCCCAAATGTATGACTGGAAATATTTAAAATGTCCTTACTTAAATTTAATGCATTTTCTTCCAAGCTGTTCGTCTGTTCCTTTCTATATTTGACGGCTTTCGTTACGGCAGATCGCATCTTCCGTATACTGACATCAACCTATTTCCGTAATCTTACAGGACCAACTTTAGTACTTGAAGCTACTTCGCGCAGTTTATTACAGAAATTCCTCAGCAGATGGTTTCTGCATTCAATTTTTTCTACAGTCTTTTGGGGGTAAGGCCTTGCATCCAAAATTTTCTTGTAGCAGCTACTGTCACCGTCTGCAATCATTCGGGTGTAACGCAGTCCACACATTTCAACGCTTTTTTGAAACCCCTCGCATATTATAGAAGCTTCCATACTGCTAGAGCTTCCTGTCCAGTTTTTATAGCATTGATGTTCCTTGGGCGCTTCATTTTTCTTTTCGGCTTGGTTACAAATCGTACAATATTTATTTCGTACACCAATGTAAAGAACCTGCTTTGTGCGGTAACCCACAATTGCGGCCATACCGGACAAAGAATTATATTTTGTTCTATAAGACCTTTTAGCCCAACTTCCATCGCAAACAACTGTTATATTTGCAACACCATCAGGACCAATATCACCTGCTTCAATTGCTAACTCTTTCTCCAATTCAGCTGCTTTCTTCATTTTTTCTACAGCTGTAGTTTCGAAAGCGTCGCATACTCTATTATGTATTTTAGTGTATGTTTGCTGCGACAAAGAAGGTATTTGCAATGAAGTTAAAAATTCTTCAAGATGACTAAACCCAGATCCAATATTTAGAATTCCATTTACTGCACATGTGTTAATATCCATAATTTCGGAATTTTTATTGTCACACGTTTCAATATCAATTTCTGCATTGCACATTCCACATTTCATTTTGACAGTTGAAAACAAACCGCATCGAATCTCTTTAATAAATGTTAAATTTTCTAATTTGCAATCAAATAGGTAACAATATTTCAGCATACAAAACCATGTTATTATAAACAAAAACCTACATGCTCTTATTTTCGTTTATTGGCGAAGATGCTGAGCCAAGAAAATTTACGCCAAGTTCTTCATTAGTTGAATTGTAGCAGGATCAGGACTAAAGAAAAGTAACATTACTACAAAAACCTTTTTCTGGATAAACTTCTGATCTTACATGTCGTATTTTGTTGACGTAATCGGTGCTGATACTTGGGGTGTAACTCGATCACCTTCTAGATCGGCTTCGAGTAGCACAGTAACATCAGTAATTGTAGAACTATCAACCAATAATAAAATAAAGTAAATGGATAACGATCTTCCTTAGACAGTGTATATTTGTCATAAAAACCGTTAGATTTTTTTTGGGAATGCGACCCCCGGCAATCGAGAGTAGATTTCGATGCCAATCGATAAAGGTAATTAACAAAAATTCTTATAGCAATGTCTTTGAAACAATTATTTTTAAATTTGAGTAGCTTTTAGTTTTGCAGCTTGAAATTATGATAAATTTCATTACTGCTTCAGATACTGTTTGTTCAACTTACTCTACGTTTAAATTCCTTGAAATTCGAGACGAGACTTCCACACCTGTATATGATTCATCCGCACGTGAATTTAAACCTTGACATGCAGATCTTTTAGCCCTAAAATATTTTTATTAAACTTATAAAATGCCTCTTATCTTATATGCATAAACACTTAAACTTATTATTAGTTTAATTAATAATGCCAATAAAGATGTAATATCATACCTTCTCCAGTTCTCTAAATTTTTTGATTTTTTTCTTTTAACACTAAGCCGTAATCTTGTCTTTGAGCCCTTTCTATAATCATACTCCATTATTGCTGATAGTTTCTGAATTACAAGAAATATACACAGATGCACGCTTTGCAACCCCAACAACTACGGCAACAGGGGAACATCTGGCGCAAGAATTTCTTTCACCACCCGTTGGCGGCAGCATTGACTATCGGCTAATATGCCTACGATGCAGCAATGCAGCGTTGTGGCTCATAGCTGATTTTATTGTTATTTATTGTACAATTATTTAAAAAAAAATACCTTCGTTAATGTAATAGCTCATCGCATGCTTCTTTATAGTTACATTTTTGATTTTTTAAGTAGAAATTTAATAAAAAAATTAATGAAAATTGCCATATTCACCTACATTCAAGGTTGATTATCCAACACTTAACTATTTTTTTTCAAAATTTTAACTTTGAGGAAGCCTGGCTAGAACAACTGAATATTTATTGCAAAAAAAATCAACAGGGTATCTACTTTGCTTTTCGTATAATCCGTTAATTTCTGAACGCCGAAATATCATTTTTAAATAGCTCGGAGACATCCTTTTAACCACCTTTCCACCCACCTCTCGCCTAAACCCGACGTGCAATGTTGTGCAACTTTTTACCACTTACTAAGAGGAGGGTGCTAAACAGTTTGCTACCGGGTAGAACTTCTTTTTTGGATGTTTGGGTTAAACCCTAGTTTTATTGTACTAAAACCTGGAACCAAGAATGGCCATATTTGTGACGTCATAGCTCCTCACTCCACAGGCTGAGAAAGCGACAACATGATTTTTCATACTCAGGAAACACCACCGAATAAAAAGGTACCACTTGTCGGTCTAAATCTACTCAGTCCCACGAAAATCGTTATTTAACGAGTTAATTTACTTTGGCCTTACTAGGTACTAGGTATACTGAGTGACAATGGTACGAGGACTATGCTTCTGTCTTCTTTAGTTATGAATCGATTTGGATAAAATTTTATCTGAAGATCCTAAACATAGTTTATGATTTACCTATAGGTGTAGTTAAAATAGTCCACCGGTTCCACCGAAAATGACACCAACTTTGATTTTATCGGAATCTACGAGTCAAAAAAACAAAAAAGAAACAGTTTTGCACAATTATTATAATTTTTTCTTGATTTTTTCAAACACAATGTTTTTAATTTTATTTTTATCATAAAAGCCCGTGATTGGGGAAAATATGATCCAATTGGCTGTAGCAACTCCGAATAATAGATATTTTATCAGTTAGGTAAATAACAAACCCTGAGGGCCGGTTGCAGAAAGCAATGTTAAGTCTGGTGTTAGCTAACATCGCGTCAAAGTGAACAAAATCGCATCAAATTTTGTTTACTAATGTATTAGTTACCATAAGCATTTGAGATTTGATTCGTTTTTGTTCACTTTGACGTCGCGTTAGCTAACACCAGACTTAACGTTGTTTCTGCAACCGGCCCTTAA
>CALNHX010006423.1:0-74532 GCA_940337035.1 Agriotes lineatus | reverse complement strand
TCAACGGGTCCTGTATCATAAACTGCTAAGTGAGCCCTTCCCCCCCCCCCCCCCCCCCGTAATGGTATTATCAAGGGTAATACCACAAAAGGTGAAATTTTTTTGAGAATTTTTTTGTTCACATGCAAATTATTGCGTTTAAATTTCTCGAAACCAAAACTGCGTTAAAAATTTGAGCAGTTTTTGTTGAGAGAAATTTGCAGTAATTTGCATGTTGACGAAAAAATTCTCTTAAAAAATTTTGCCTAAGTGGTATTTGGAAAGATTATTCAACAATATGGGTAGATGACTTTTACCGTGTTTGACAGCACACATTTTTAACGTTTTCCACAATTAATTCGATACTGGAGCTTCTAACACGATTATTATGAGTTTTTAGAACGACGCTGATTTGCAAACTTTGACTTTGATGTTTTGGTGAAATGTCAGTCAAAGGCTACTCACTAAATTGAAATCATTGAAACCAATAGGGCTCCCGTGAAAACACTGTGACATTAGGTGTTTTCAATGACAGTCAATTTTGATTGGCCATTTCTGACAAATTGAACAATTTTCATTGGTGGTCAAATGCTATTTTGAAGAAATTACTGTTATTCATTATATTAAAGTGTTTTGAACTTTGATGATCTGTATAAAATTGTATGTACAAGCGGTTCATTGGAATTAACACCCTTAAAAAATGTACCCCACTCGGCCGTTACGCGGCCTCATGATCACACATTTTTGTGTGGGTAAATTCCATTGTGATCCACTTGTACTATAAATAACTACAATTTTCAAACAGAACAATTTTAATTTATTAACAGCTGCGATTAATTTTGAGAAAACAAAAATAAAACAGAAAACAGCTTGATTTTATCATTTGGAGTTTTGAGCTCATTGGTTTGTATTATATTAGAAATTCAAACTAAGAATTTTCCTCGGAATTTTTCAATCACAGTGTTTTGCTCAATTACATATTAAAATAAAGTACCTACGTGTTTAACGTTTCGCTAAAATGTAATTAGCTTCCTCAGTAATATTATTCATTTAAATTTTTAGTTTTGTTTTTTTGTTTTGTTCGAGTTTTAAAACTTAAATCTATGGTATAGAACATTATGATTAAAATTTTGTTTTTTAAAAGTTTTTACAATAAATTGATATTTTTAAAACAAAATTTTAAACGTTAATTTCTATACCAAAGTTTAAAATTTTTATATTTTTAATGAAACAAAAAGTCAAAACTAAAAATTTATGCGAAATGTTAAACTTGTACTTTATTTTAATACGTAATTGACAAAACCAATGTGATTGAAAAAATATTAATTTCAATTTAACTAATATAATAGAAACCAATTAGCTGAAAACTTCCAATGATAAAAGAAAACTATTGTTTTATTTTTGTTTTTTCATTTTCTGTTGTCTAGTTGCTACGACAGAATTAGTTGCTTCTATTATAGTAACCAAATTTGTTGCATGACTTTTCACTTTCTAACACAAAATCAGCGAAAAAAGTTAAATTTTTTTGCACCGAAGCAGAGAATTTTATATTACATAACTAGTAAAAAAAGTGATATACGTATTCTGGAACGACTGCGGAAATTGCTAACGAGGCATCAGCAAAAAAACATGAATTCTAAAACGTTTTAATTTATCAATAAATTACATGATAACTGATATAATCAATACACAGCTAAAAACTATTGCTAATGTATAAAACTGAACACTACGTTATAACGATCACGTAGGCTAATCACGCAAGCGGCTCGCACCATCTTTGATATAATCAAATACAAATTTAAAATAGGTTTTGGAGGAAATTAAGTTTTACTTGTATATTATCTAAATATCTTTCCAAGATTTATTGATTTGGTGTAGTGTTAAACCAGGATGTACTAATAGAAAAGTCCATAATATTTGACCTTCTGAATATTTCTAAACACAAACACAGGTGGTAAAATATCTCATCAGCAATTAGATAATCATTTTTGTAACCACATTGTTAACTCACAATTTAAAGCTTCAGAAAAGCAATAATAGGCAATTACATGATTTTTGTCACAGAACAAGTTTAAATTATTTTGCTTGGCACTGGAGATGGATTTGAAAGGCAAGAATTACTTGTATAAATTGTTTAATACTATTTGAACTGAATAAATGTGAATCAAGCGATTATGAAAAAATGTTTGAGCTAGTCCATTACAATTCAGACATTGCTATATCTACAAATTGCTGTTCTATTGGGTAATTATTAAACCTCTCTGCACCTAAAAAGTAACTGTGACGGTAACTTCCAGCCTGCTGATCGAGAAAAAAATTAATTTTCCTGAACCTAACCGTACCATAATTTATAGAATAAATGAATATCTAAACGAAGTAAATGTTTAATGCTCGTACAACTTCGATGCTGATGTTTTTTATTTCTTATTAATAATTAAAGGTCAGTTCTCTAAGTAATTGTAACAATTCACTAAGTAAAATATTTGTGTACCTTATTGAATGTGTAAATCTAAATATATCACAGCAGTCATATAACGAAATTCGGCAGATGATCATTCTCTAAGTGCCCGGGCGGAGAGCAAAACCAGAGTGCAATTATGCATTAGTTAGACATGTTGACAGATGAATATTTACATCTGACAGTTAATAGTCTAAAGTTGACATTACAAAATAAAATTAAAAAAGTGGATGCCTAATAGAATACTATTTAAAGTATTTAATACTTTCACAATTTATACATGTCCATTGTGCTGCTACTTCAAACTACACAAATTTTCTTCCATTAGCAGCAACAGAAGTTGAAAGTTTTATCATTTGTTGCCTGCCATTGCCAGACGAACTCCTAGAATGCATAAATCATAAGCCTCGTATATATAGCTGTGAACCCCCGCTTTGTCGATTATGAATAATAACTAATTGTATTTATTGCCGAAACAGATACCCTTCCACTTAAAATTTATTTTTGGTACCTGCCTTTGTATAAACATTAATTGTTATTTTCACAAACACAAATTATATGAGACTCTTGTTTTACACACGTAGCAACTGAGGGTTATAAATGACAAAAAATAATATCAAATAATTCGTGGGTTCATAGAAGTAAACGGTATAAAATTATATGAGAATCGAAAAAACACTTTGTTTTATTACTTTTTCAAACACCCAATTTTGTCAACTTAGGTATTTATCATAATAAAGCTCAACACTACAATAAAATACGCTAGCTAAAAATTGAACACTAGCACAAAATATTTGCTAACCTATTTTTCCACGCCACTGTCGACACCCCTCTGAAATCTGTAAACGACTCCAAGATGGCTAGTTCCTGCTCGCAACAACCCAAGTTCTTTCGAAGTAGTTGTATTATTGCACCAAAAATGAATATTTAAAGCACTAATTTGAATCAAAACGCCGTTGACAAATGGCTGCTATTTATTTTCAAGTAAGTAAAAGTTTCAAAACAAATTACACACATACGTCAGGTCAAAACACAAAACTTAACCCCTTTGTCGGTCGACGTAACTCGTCGGATAAAATACAAAAAGTCACGGTTTTCTCGGCGCTCTATTCTTTTATA
Organism: Agriotes lineatus; assembly: GCA_940337035.1. Classification (NCBI taxonomy): domain Eukaryota; kingdom Metazoa; phylum Arthropoda; class Insecta; order Coleoptera; family Elateridae; genus Agriotes; species Agriotes lineatus. The sequence goes on along the minus strand of CALNHX010006423.1, from coordinate 70,976 downwards.
TCTACCTTGGCTGAAACTGACGTCACCTAAAAACAATTTCAAATAAATTCTTACAAATAAATTCTCAATTGCTAATTATCAAAATGCGTATCCCAAGCTTTACATCTAAACACAAAAGTAATAACACCATCGTCTTTAGAATATTTCAGTGCCCAATAGTCCCAAATCGCACACAGATCCATGCCGGTCTCGGGTCGGACAGCTTTTAGCATGAGTCGGGCTTCACCTCATACACAACCCAGCTGTGATGTCCTACTGCACTTGTGTAAACTTTATCTACAGGAGGTAAATGGAATATCTGCCCACCTTGGTCGTCGTGATATGTGCATCTTGCAATTTCTCCAGAAGCCGCTCAGCCTCGCAGCTCTGCTAGTGGTTGAAGACCCCAATGTGGAACAGCACCTTTTTCAAGTATGTGTATGCTTTATAGACTGCACAGACTCCTCTAGAGCATGTTTGGTGCAATAAATTGGCTCGTAACAGCTCTAATGTCACGGGTATGTATGTTCATAGCTTTAATATGCACAATATCCAATTTTCTGTGCTTGCAAGTCCCTTATTTTAAACGCGCACATGCTCTTCAGCTACGGCCTTCGAATCCTTCAGCCACGGCCTGAAATTTGTGTTGCGGAGAGCCCTCGGCTTCCATCCGACTTCAGACCAGCTCCGATTGCAGTTCCAATATACACCAATGGTCCAATCTGCTTTGCCAGTGCACCGAGTATATAAATTTCTGGTGTTACGACCCCGTTTTTATACTCACTTTAACCGTAACTACACTGCATATCTTAGATTTTAAAACACATCTTGACGCACTTTAAAACACTGGGTCGCACATAAACATGTCCAAAATGTTTTATTATCTGTCAACTAATACTAACATGTGGCTCTATACGTTTGCTGGCTCTTTGGGTGGTTACGAAATGGAATCTCCAGGTCAATTTTGACCTGGTTTTACCAAAATATAACGCTGCATTTTGTCGGTAGACAACGAAAGAACTTCGATCGTACTTTGTGCTTTGTGAAATGCACTTTACATGTTTGCTTAACTTAATTTAACTATGAGTTATGTGGCTACTGTATACAAAAATCTCCTATATTTTAACTTTTTAAACAAACTTATGCCTTAAATGTGACCATTTAACATTGGTCCATACATTTTACGGGAAATCTGTTTGTACCAGCAATGTTCTTTGTGCCATTTTGTTTATATATCTTACGAGATAAGAGGTAGAAAATAGAAGAAATTCCTATTCTACTTTTTCATTTTCTATCCAATTCTGAAGTCCTAAGTTAAAAATTTCGAAGAAACGAACAGACGAACAAACCCACAATTAATTTGTAAAAACTCGTTTGCCATCTGTCCCATACTTCTTACAAGATAGGAAGTTGGGTTTTCAGATATTCTTATTCTACTTTTCCATCTTCTATCCGAAATAAAAAAATTTAAATTTCGAAAAAACGCACGAACACATAGCGGAAAAACATAATTAATGAATTAAGATACGACTTCGTTTTTCGAAGTTCGTGAAAATACGCTACATTCATACATTTCATCTAATATTGCAAGGATCTTCTCTGTGGGTATATGAAATAAATTTTCGTTACGTTACAGTTATTTATTATCAAAATTACTTCCCATATAAGCTTTCTCAAATATTTTACTCCTTCAAAAATATTAGTTTGGCTTAACTAGATAATTATAGTTATGTACATCTTCATATTAATAATAATTTACCCGGTGCACCAATTATGTTTTGTTAAATACATTTCAATACTAGTTTATTTAATAATTTTTAACTCTGTACTTAAATTGGGACATGCATTTATATTCATTTTAGATTTTAAATTACTTTCTTCGTTCAAACGGTTACGTAGATGTAGATTTCCTGAATAAATTATAAAGTGTACGGTGACGGTTCGCCCAACCTTTCACCTCAACAGTTCTTATGAATGTCACTTGCTAGCTTACTTCAGGTAATTATTAATAAAGCATTACATAGTTTAATTTATTTATCATAAATCATTTCTTTCAGGAAAATTTCTTTCCAATTTTCTATATACAATACTAGTCTAACTTTTTAGCACAATATCTAGGTCCAGCTCACAACAGTGGTATATGACAATTAAGAACATATTTTCTTGCTTAAAATAGCACTTTACTTAGTAAATTATTCAATCTTATTCGGTTGAATACCATTTTATTTATTTTTACATTTCAAATATGTGTGTAATTTCTTTTATCGAAAATTACACACTGTTATTTTTAATTCCAAAACTCTTCTAGCACCTACTCTAGTTACATAATATTCCTAGTTACTGTTAAAATTTAGACCTATATTAATTATATTTGACATTATATATTTTAAATTATCTTTTTATATATCAAAACATAAATCCCCTTAATAAATACTTGACAGCTTCTAACAAAGTTAACAAATCTGCACATTATCGCTCTCGTCTCCAAAAGTCCATATTCCAAAACTGTATCCTTCCTCAATTTTCTTTTCAGACCTGAATATTCATATTTATTTCATAGGAACCTTATATCTTAAATCTTTATTAGCACTACCATCATCTCTTTGGTTTTAATTTGATTCTACGTTTCACAACCTGTTGAATTGCAAATAAAGTGGGCTTCAGGCGATTAACAGAACTACGGAGTCTTTCTTTATGGTTTATATATTTCCTGGAGGTAGCCGATCCAAAACGTCGTCCAGCCTGCGATCGAAACTGTAGATGCCAAGGTGTCTAATATTCGCGAAACTCGTAAATTCATACTTTACCTCATCACCACTGCTTTAAACAGGTTATAAAGAATTCTATCGTACCATTTTTTTAAATTATAGTAATTCTTAAAACTAGAGAAAAATCTAGATGATATTATTTGTCGTTATTTTATTTTAAGCAGAAATTAGTTTACGGACTACGTAGCGGTCACAAAAAATCAGAACTACTTTGGTCATATCATTTTTACTTGAATGCCCAATTAGATTGCAAGCGAAGATTACTTAAATGCCTTATATACTTATAATGTGCTTACTCTTTGATTATCGAAAACTTAACCTTTAACCTTAATAATAAACAATACAGAACTCGTGCCCCTCATTATTATTTAAATAAGGTAAAACTATCAGAATAGCAATCTCATAAGAAAACTGCCTTACTCAATATCTGGAATTTGTAAAAATGGAAACACGTCTCGTACTATTTCATTATATTTTTAAAATGTAGCGTGACTCTTTTAGCCAGTGTTATTGAATCTTCCAAACTTACACAATTTCTTAGTGTTTTCCGAGGAAACATGAAGTTATTCCGTAATTCATGTCAAAATGTCATCGCCCTATTCCTAAAATTCTAAATGTAGCATATCAGGAAAGATATATCTGAATACATATCAGACAACCAAAAATTTTTTACAAATTATTAATAGTATTCCAATACGTCAACTATTATATGTGTAATAATATAAAACTTTCACAATAATTTAAAATATTTTTAATAAAACGATATAGATGTTGTTTACACAATTCATATAATGTTTTCAAATACGCTTTAGTATACACAAACATACAAAAATACTACCTCCAATCAAGAATCATTTGCTCTCGATCGAAAAGTAACCCTTCTCTTTTGTTCTATTCCTGCACTAGTTCCATCAATGCTAAATACCTGAATATTTAAAATATACATAAAATGCACAACAATGCATAACCAATGGACTTTGTACCTGTTTGGTTTTTGCTGCATGTAAAAGGAAAACTAGAGGCTTGATATCTAATTTGCTATTGCCATGAAACACTTCCCGGCGTGTGTCGTAGTAAAAGTATGGACTTTGTACCGCTGTTTCAATTAATTCATTCCGTAAAGAATACAATATAAAATCAATTGATAACAATTATCGCTTATTATCTTGATGTAAAACAATATGTAGCATAATACTACATATCGGAAATATAAAACCGAATTGCTACAAAGATTGCATTCTAGTTCAAATTCGACCCTTTATGCATTCTGCATTATATTGCTGTTTATTTTTTACCAGTTTTGCAAATTGGGAATAAAAATTATTGCGCTCTACTAAACGAAAACCGAAATTAGAAAAAGCAGTGTTTAAATTTTCTATATTTACAAGAATCCCCGTTTTTGAGGAGTTTTTAAGCATTTAAGCTATACGATTGCATTATGTTAAATATCTGAATTAAACGCAAAATATAATCAATTTATTGCACAGAAATTGAACAACAGTCTAAAGTTTAAACAGTAAACAAACAGTATTTTGGAAGGCCATATTTATCTATGTTTTGTCTGCAAAATCAATGTAAAATTAAACTCGTTGGCAAATCCTAAAATTTATAAATTGACATTTTTTCCAACGATGCTCCCTCGGAGCATATTTTATTTTTACACAAATTGATTTTGAAATATCTTTATAAATTACAAACTATTTTTAAAAATCCCAATTTCCCTTAAAAATTATAGACATTCCATTATTTAACCTAGTTCTACACATTTGGCTTGCTCCGAAACGCGTCTAGTGGCATGTGATTATTTATTTGATTTATTATAAATTAAAACTATTCAATAATTTCAACAAATACTGTAATTTAACACTTTGGGAAATATTACCTTATGAGCTTCGAACTATGAAGGGATCCTTCAACTTCCCAAGATTATTTATTTATTGTATGGCTTGATTGGCCGGAAGTCCCGTATCAAAAACATATTATTTTAACAATGTGTCAGTAATTTTGTCAATTACTATGAGTATATATAAAAAATATTTATTTACTAGCAACATGATATTTTTCATTTTCGTCCTAGATACAAAATATGAAAAGCTACTCATAACTCCCAAGGGATTTTTCAAATTGCTTCTCCCTCAATCTCTTGGTAACCATGTAACTACAAACAACGTCTTAGTAACCATACAATGAGACAATCCTTGATGTTACTTACATATTTTAATTTTAAATGTACATACAGTAATATGTTGTGTTGTAATATTTGATTTATTATACTTTTTTTGCTTTGGTTACTTCATTAATGTGAGCTGGCATTTCATATTTGACAAACAATAAAAAATCTGACATAAAAATCAAAACCAACACAACTGCAAAGCCTAGTTTATACACTTAAAAATACACCCAACATGTATCATAGTATTGTCCCGATTTCTAAGACGCCGACTGTACTTATGTCATTTTGAAATGTCATACTATTCTAATATGCTGGCAAATAAAATATCGTGTGTTCCAAAAAAAAAACTCATTCGCAGCATGTCATGATCAAATTGAAGTTTGCCGTAACCTGATATAGACCCTTTGATGCAAATGAACTACCAAGTAAGAAAGAACTAAATTACATCTTGACCTTGAATAATTTCCCTAAAAATATACAAAACACTTATTAACAAAATCAATTTTTTTTATTGACCGTTATGATTATTACACTCGTTGTTGTGTACATGCCATCTTATTTTCCTTTTTGCTTGATACAGTTAAGCTTATGCAGTGTAAAATTTTACCTGTCACAGTGACAGATGTTTTCATAAACAAATTGCAATCTGACATTCACCTACAGACTTAAGTTAAGACATGACTAGATTTTTTATCTTTTTTTTCAAAGGTCTACCCTAAATGAGTTTTTTTTTTGAGCGCATGGTAGTGTTTGTTTTCACCACGGGAGATATTCATGATTTTTACCTTCGGTTGACTTGTCAACCTCAGGAAAAAACATATTCATATCTCCCTTAATGCATAAGTATCTATTAGTTCCATCTCCAATAATAGGTTTCTTTTCAGGATCTCTCACTAAACGAGTATTAACATTATACCGGGTGGCCATAAACATCTGAGATCCCGGTAGCCATGAAATTAGCTACTTATAAATGTTGGTTAGCATTATATTTCAAGTACGATAAGTATTGGTACCTATGTAATGAAATAAAATGCAATAAGAGGAGGGGAATGTGCCCCGGATTCTGCAGTTTAGCCTACGACGATTATAAAAATCTCCTGTTCTAACTCCATTACTTATTGCAATCTGTAATAATTTTTGACAGATAGGAATTTTAGTTGTGATGACATTACTGACATTTGGTTTAGTTCCATTCATCACTTTAATAAAGCGGTGTTGATTCCAAAGGTGATGTGATATCAGATATTTATGGCCACCCGGTATTATATTACAAACATATTCATGTTCGAACTTCAGTAGGCGATAGGCGGCTTAAACTGGTTATTCGTATTTGTTAACACCGGCTCCGGTTTTTATAAATTATTGTATAATCAACTTATTATGTTCAATCGCAGTTTAATTACCTTGTTACAAATTTGAATTTATTGCTCTTTAAGATAGGTACTGCCTTCAAGTTGCAAAATACAGCAATACTCATAAAGTAAACTTTATCACAAGAAATCTACTAGTATTATTATTTATTACTTTATTACTTTATTTAGCCCGTTCTTAGTACCAATTTGAATTAGATGCCTTGAGTTTATTCAGCCTGTTTTTGAATGAAAGACTTGTTTTTGCGTTCACCAATTGGTTTCACCTTTCTTAAATAAAAATTATTCCTTAATGAAAAAATTTCATTTAAAGTCATCGTTATGTTAAAGCCCCTTATGTTAATATGCACGTGTTATCGATGCTATAATCAAGAAGATACTCTCTCTGTATGAATGATCATAACAAATCAGCTAAAACGTTTAAACTCTGAAACTGGATATTTCGCGCTTAAATGTCTTCAAACTTTAGACTATGAATCTTCCCTCGCGTTAAAAAAAATTAACGAGTTTTAATGGAAATACTTATACATGTTGAACTTCGCGCTGTTTATATTTATTGATTTTAGATTTACAACAAGCTGCAGATTCATTATATAGATATTCTCATTAGGCGAAGTTCACTGTGCTTTATCAGTGGGACCATATTAAAACCTATTGAGTGGCATTCGAAACTATCCATATCTCAGGAAATTGCCTTAAAAATTAGAGAATTCGTACTTTACACCTGCATGCTGTGTGCTCAGATGATTTCCCAGTAATCATTCGTTATGTACGCATTTTTGGACTTAGGCAAAGGTGAATCTCGCATAATATTGAATGGAGAATATTAAAAAGTACAACTTCAAATCTGAATAACTGCTAAGTATTCGAAACCGCATGAAACAACCATTGAATTAATTTCGATAATAGATTTCTATAAAAATATAACTGTTTAGAATTTTAGATGATGTCAAACAATCCCGCAAAGTAGACTCATTATTGAAGATGTTAAAACTTAGCACCTCATAGTTTTCAAAGCCGGATTGGGGGGTCGCAGTAAAGTTGGCAATATATAGTACGTCTAGAAAGTATCGGGAAAAGTATTTATTTTTAGTTTTTTAAATATAACATAGATTTATTAAAGTACCTATCTTTTGTTTTATCAATGATTTTAGAGGCCCAGGACTTTCTAAGAGGAAGTTTCTTAAAACTATAAAATTACGGATATAGCGCCTCGCTGACTCTTAAATCACGTATTAAACAACAAATAAAACGCCACACTTACTGAACAATCATATAATAACGGATGAATCAAAACAATATAATAAATTTGGTAACTAATGAAATGCGTAAGTTTAAAATACGTGCAAGTCTGTTAACACACTGTCGCTGACTGCCCCAGATTTTAGGGGTGCAGGTTTCTGCGCAGATCCGGCTTAAAATGACCCCCTGCGTTACAGTCCCCCCCTCTGGATCAAACAGACGTCACGGCTTTGTGTCCAGGATTTTTTTGTTTTTTCAGCTTCCTAGGACGACCCCTTTTCCTAAGGGGTACCACTGGTTCAGGAATGTCCTTATTTCCCAGGTGGTATGGTGTTAGATCTGATGCATGGTATTTTCCTAAGGAAACATCTTGATTCGCACGATGGGCAATCTCGTAGGTAGTTGGACTAACGACTTTAATTATGACATGTGGCTCATCACGACGTGGTCCCTGTTTTGAAGTAGTTCCTTTGGCTGCATTGCAGAGTAGATGCGACTTGACCAGCACCAAATCTCCTGCTTCGAATGGCGGAGAATCTCTCCTTGCCTTGTCAGATTTTCGCTTCCGTAGATCTTGGGCATGCTCATTGGACTCACATGCTTCAGATAGTGTGTCCGTATTCATGCCATGTTCTGCAAAAGGGGTTGCCTCCCCCCCTTAATTAAAGGTACTTTTGTACTTAAAGTGCAGCTGCTTGAGTCGGGTCCTCTCATCAGATGCCAGATTAACTAAAGTACGTTTTTTTCCTATAAAAATTTTCAAGGTCAAAGAATTTAGAGTTTATGTTGGCATAACTTGGATTCATTTAAAAAATATATGTTGGCAAAATTTGTTTTAGTAACTTTATAGAACTAAAAATTGGTGGGAAATTTAAAATCTGGCATTAAAGTTCTATGTACATCAAAAGCTCTTGCTAATCTTTCGTAAACGTCTTCTTCTGGTGTGTTAAGATGCAGATCCAACAGTTCCTCTGCACACTTCACTACATTTAATTTTGAAAGATTCCGTTTTTACGCGTATTCAGTTTCAAAAAAGAAAAACTGACAATTTAATTTTAAATGTCAAAGTGACAAAAGTCGTTTACAGAAAAACCTGACGAAAATAAATTTTCTAATAATTTAAAAAAAGCAGTTTTGCCAATTTTATCTTGACCTTGAAAATTTTTATAGGAAAAAACCGTACTATAGTTCATCTTCACGCAGCTGAAGTTCGGTTTTCGATTTTAGATCAACGATCGCACGTGGTGTTTCAGGGACACTTGAAACAGAATCTACGATTTCTTGCTTCGACCACAACTTGGTGCGACTTTGACCCCCCTTCCTCTAGCACAATGATGTCCTCCGCGAATTCGAACTCCCTCTTTGGATCATCTGCAAAGCTCCAGGTGTACTGGCCGAAGTTGATGACAACCCCAGCGTTTTTCAGGAAGTCCACGCCTAACAGGGTACGATTATTTTCCAACTTAGGCAGAATCATAAGATCTGTTGGTATAGATCTACCTGCAACTTCCAATTGCACCTGAGCTATCAATATATCCTCTTCTCTGGCAATTCCATCCGCATAGGCGATCGTAACTCGTGATGGCGAGAAAGGATGATTAACCGATTTTAAATAATCGTACACCCGTCTTCCTGCAATGCTGGCTTGAGCACCTGAGTCTGCATAGGCGATTCCTTCCCGATCGAGCAATTTAATTGACAGTAGAGGTTTAGTGCACGGATTTGTAATGACGCGCGCTTCCATAATAGTTGTGAAATTCAACATGGTAGCGGAATTGGCACTTATTCTACGTTGTTGCTCTGGATTGCAGTTTGGGCAATTGGCAAGCACTTTACCGATGGCTCCACACCCGTAGCAGTTAACTGCCTGCTGCGCAGGTGGAGTTATTATCTCCTGTTGATCGTCTCTTGGATGTTTGCGTTCACGAATTTTGCAATCGTCAAACGAATGTCCGAAATTGCGACAATAATCGCATCGCGGGCGCTCTTTCCTAGGTTTTGACGCACTTGGTTGCGGAAACCGTGGAAATTCACTTTGCTGAATTTCCTGTAAGGCTTGTTCAGCTTCGCGCGCAAGTTTAAGCAGGTCATCGTAAGTCTTAACGTTTGTTCGCAAAATCCGCTTCCGAATTCGGCGATGTAGAAGACCAAGTAGCATATCAATTTGAATTGCCTCACTCGGTACATTTTCTAAGTGAGAAAACATAGCCCTCGCATTACTGACGAAAATATCAGTCGATGTTTTGTCGTCCTGCTCATTTGCAAACAATTCGCGATATATTTGATACGCGGGTTTTCGCGGCCCGAAAGAATTTTTCATTGCTGTTTCAGCATCTGCCCAATTTGTCACCGAAGATTTAATTCCTTGCCACCAAGTTCCAGCAGGACCTGCAAGCAGCATTGACAAGCCACGCACCGCGTTTTTATGCGACACGTTTAGACACTCGCGATATGTATTAACAGAGTCAAGAAACGCAGCAATGTCTTCACCCTTGTTCCCCGCAAACCGCGATGTGCATTTCGCGAAACTCCCTTTTGATGTGCTAGCAGCTAGTTGAAAGTTCTGGCGTAGCAGGTTGCGATCGCAGGATTTGTTGAAACTCTTGTTCAATTTGGCGCAATTGTTCATTGGTCTGAACGTGTATTCCACTGAGCAATTGCTGTAGTTGATCTGTAGACATCTGAATTAGCGAGGGGCTTGTGGAAGCCATTGCTATTGTTTCCAGATCAGGTGCTTGTTCAATTCTTGAATCCGCGCTCTGTTTTAATAGCCTCTGGCTTTGACGACGCTTTCGCGGCATTCACAAAAAATGCGTGCGATGAATTTCTTATAGCCGAGAAACCACAAAACGATAGCAAGTGTCTTTGTTTCCGCGACGCGGCAGAGAACAGATCTCTGAGACGCGGTCCGACGCCGTTTTCGAGATGTCTTTTATTTAAAGACGCGACGCGACGCCGTTGTCGAATGTCTTTCCTTCTGTTTTCGCACACTAATTAAAGCGGCTGCTGAAATTTAAATACGCACCGCAGCAAAAGAATAAGGCTTACCTCGAAGTTGCAAATACTTGATTTTGTTTCTGTACAAACCAACTGTGGTGCGAGGTTCCTTGCTTTCCGCTGTGTTTTGGGATGCAGGTCAACGATGGCCAGTAGTCATTAATCACCGTGGTTGAAACGAAAACGAAAGAAATGCCGACTTGGGGTCCAATATCGTTAGCAGATGTTGAACATTGCGAAGCGACGCTTTGGTGATCGCTGATAACTTGTACAGTAAACTCCTAATTTTCTGTTTTTTCCACACTTTAACTCACGTATTCAGTTCACTGTTCAATGTTTTGAATATTTCCACATACACACAATACAGTTTATTGTTCTTACTGGATTTAAAAGCTGCTCGTACACTAATTAATTAATTTTTCTCCACGTTTGGGCTGCCAGATTATAGCGCCTCGCTGACTCTTAAATCACGTATTAAACAACAAATAAAACGCCACACTTACTGAACAATTATATAATAACGGATGAATCAAAACAATATAATAAATTTGGTAACTAATGAAATGCGTAAGTTTAAAATGCGTGCAAGTCTGTTAACACACGGTCGCTGACTGCCCCAGATTTTAGGGGTGCAGGTTTCTGCGCAGATCCGGCTTAAAATGACCCCCTGCGTTACACGGATACTTTCTAGACGTACTATATCTTTGTGGTTCTGACCTTTAACTAAAGGCTCTCTTACTAAGCCCCATTCAACTGTCTGGGGCTTGAAATGACTTCATTGAAGTTTAACAGCAATCCTTATTAAAGGACGAAAGTGAAAGAAAACTTTATACAGATTGTCTGCAGGCACTAGGTACACCCGGGAATTAGATACAGAGGCGGTTTCTTTGTTTTAACATTTTCAACCATCTCTGCATATAGTTACCGTGTGTACCTAGTACCAGCAGGCAATCTGTATACTTTTATGATACTGTACATAAACAAATGATGTTAAAAAAATGATAAAAATAATGTTTGATACCTTATTTGAAATGAAAAAATAAATAATAATACAAGTTGAGTTATAAATTGATATTTGGACTTGATTAATGACTAAAACTTACAATAAGTCTTATATTAATACACAATTGGTAAAGATCTGAAATCATAATGACTTTCTTGGAATAATTTTATTTTATGTCCCATAAAGGCATATGCAAATCCATAGATAAAGGATGTTTTTAATATAAGAAATAGTATCTCATCGTTAAAATTATATTTGTTAAAATTAGTAACCATATAAAACAAGCTATTAGCTTATATAGAAGAAGATGAAGAAGAAGTAACCATGTAAATTTAATAACTAAGTGAGAAACTATCATATAATTGGACATAAAAAAAATAACAAGTTAGACTTTTATTATTCATTAGAATTAAAATACTTAGAAATTTGGTATGTAAACAACTTAATAAATATCTAATTAGTGTAAATTGGATTGTTTCTAACAAAAGTAAAAAGTAGTCTTATTTACTAACATATAGAGAAAGTAAAATAATTCCCAAATAATATTGGATCTTCAGAAGTGTAAATATCAACATCGTTGATCATTACTCTATGTGATCATTGCTTTGGAAGGATTGGAGGTAGTGGTAGTTGGATGTAGAAGATATATACAGGAGTGTAAAGTTGAACACCGTGGGTCATCATTTGGAAACAAACATGGCTGTGGACAAGTTGTAAGTGGACAGCTCCATGATTGTAGAAGTATACAGGTCGATGTCATAAAGCCTTAGATGTTGGATACATTGCTGTAGAAAGGTGGAGGTTCATCGGCGGAAGTTAACGGAATCTACAGGATAAACATGTTTTATTACCAGTAAGGTATTGAATAAAGTAAACCAATTAACTACTGATAAATAATTACCTGAAATAAAGAAGAAAAAGTATTCATCCGGTTTTTTTAAGAAAAATACATATATACTTGATTTTAAGTTTGAACGTAAAATAAGTTTTAATTGAGAATAATTACAATTCACGTCCCAGCTTTAGAATAAGAGCGTTGTGTTAAAACTATTTAATAACTGAGCTAGTTTTTGGAGATTTAAGTAACCATATGTAGTAACTATACCTAGTCCAGAATACATAAGAAAAAGTACATAACCAAATATATCTTGAGTAAGTCAGTCTGACGTATAAAGGAATACAGTTTATGCAAGCTTAAGGAAAAGAAATGTTGATAACGAATGACGGTTATAATTTATTTATTTATTTAACTGTCTAATTATAAGCATAACATTGCAGTACTATAAGATTGTCTTTTTTATCTATAGATGATTATTGTAAACATGTGAAATAAACACCAATACTATCTTTGTTTTATAACTTGAAATTTCTTTTGATAATAGCAAGATAACGACTACAAAATCGAAGGCGTTTAACTTTTAAAATTCATCCGACCTTCTAAACCTTTGTTTACGCCAGTTTTGAAATACCGTATGATCGAAAACTTTTATCCTCTAGAGCAGTGGTCGCCAACCTCTTCAATGTGTTGAGCTACTTGTTAATTTTGGAATAAACAGCGAGCTACCCACACGGAAGCCACGTAACGCAACGTAAATGAAATAATCCACAGTTAATTTATCATTATATGTATTTATTTTACTATTTATTTAACTGGTAATACATAATACATAGGTACTAATAATAACTACATTCCTACCTACCAAACGAAGTTGTTTGAAAAATAAACACAAACTTTTATCCAGCCACAACGGCATGTCACGTAAGATTTAAAAATAGTTAATAATAACAACAAAAAAGTAACGCACTATCATGAACATAAACATTGAAAAATAAAAAAGCACGTTCAATGAGAAGGCTGACACTCAGACTCATCGATAATTTTTTTAATGTTTGCAGTATAATTTGATACAGCCATTCGAATACAATTATCCAAATGTTCATCTGTAAGTCGATTGCGATATTTGTTCTTAATAAACTTCATATTGGAAAAAGAAGATTCACACAAATAGGTTGAACTGAATAATGCTTTCACTTTCAAGGCAACACGGCATAGAACTGAATATTTGTCTTTACTTACAATAGGCCAGATACATTTGGTACTTGAGACTAACGATTTTAAGGCTAAATCATTTTGAAAATCAATTACTTCCATTTCTGTTGCAGCGATGTCTTCGCCAAAGTTCTGCATAACACAAGTTGCAAACTGTTGGATATCAATTTCCATAAAGGGTGAAACAACAAACTGCGCTACTAAAGCCATTTCGTTGAAATCCTTAAAACGATTTTTGAAGTTATTCTTCAGGGTAGAAACTATTTCTACATGATATTTGCTGTCATAGGGTTCGAATAGATTTTGAGATATTTTTTCTGAAAGAATAGGAAAATGCTTGGCATCGCTGTTAATTAGGTTTTGTTCCCAAAACTCCAGCTTTTTGATAAATGCTTTTATATCAGAAATCATTTCTGCTAGTTCTTTGTCTCTCCCCTGAAGCTGCAAATTAAGTTCGTTTAATTTCTCGGTAATGTCCACGAGAAAACCAAAATCTCTAAGCCAGATTGAATTTTCTAGTTCCGGAGTCGGTTCATCGCGTTTTTTGAAAAATTGAACTATGCCAGATAGGACATCATTAAAACGTTTCAGCACCCGTCCTCTACTTAACCATCGGACTTCAGAGTGAAGGAGTAGGTCCCCGTATTGACAGTCAACTTCATCGGCCAAGGTTTTGAATAATCTTCTTTGTAACGCTTGAGCTCTAATCTTGTTCACAATTTTTACCACCAGTTTCATAACGTTGTTTAGTTTCAGGAAATTTCCACATAATGCTTCCTGATGGATAATGCAGTGGTAAGAGAGAAATTGCGGAAAAGTTTCATCTTTACGACATAACGCCACCAGACCCTTATCAAAACCCACCATAGCTGGAGCGCCATCGGTTGTCAAGCCTACCATTTTCGATATTGGAATTTTCTCGGAAGAAATAATATTTTTTAAATGAGAAAACAACTCCTGTCCAGTAGTGTGTCCTTTCAGTGGAATAAACTTCAAAAGATCTTCTTTAATCGTAAAATCACTAAAAACCATCCTGACGAACACGGCCATCTGGACAGTGTCAACGACATCTGTTGATTCATCCAGTTGAAGTGAAAAATAAACACAGTTATCTAAGTCAGTTCTTAACTGTAAAGAAATATCATTGCTCATTACTTCTACACGTCTCATCACTGTATTAGCAGAAAGTTGCATAGATTTTATAGCTGAAACTATCTCGTCTTTGTTTCTAAAGTTGGCAAATAACGAGTCAGCAGCTTCTAAAAACGCCTGCTTTATCATTTCCCCGTCTTCATAAGGTTTCTTTTTTTGTGCAATTATCTGGGACACACGGTACGATGCTTCAGTTGCAGCCTTATTTTGTCGATTGTTCTTAAAAATATTGATTGTTGTCCAATTAACTGCTTTTTTAACTGTTTCAGTTTCTCCTTTCTGGCGGCAGAATGTAGTGGGAATGATTTTTCAAAATTAGAATGTACAGTTTTATGATGTCTCTCAATATTTCCTTTTTTAGCAACGGAGACCGAAGTATTACATAACAAACACACATTTTTATCTTTAACTTCTGTAAAAAAGTATTGTTCTTCCCATTCCGAATGAAAGTGGTATGTCTTTACCTTCTTACAACTGCTTGCCATAATATTATTTTTTGTTGTTCACTACTAACCCAACCGCTGGACGTTGGTTACGCGTTCAGTTTTAAACTAAGCGCAATGTCGCCGCGCCGTGCGTATTTATCCCGTTCAAAGCAATCCAGATCGTTCTCGAACACTAACGCACTGGTCCGGCTGGTCGGTTCTAACCGATTCTAGCCGATTCTAGCTTGATGGCGTCAGCGGCAGATCGCTCGCCGCAACGTTGCCGCTGTTTATGTTTAATATTATGACAATTAGATTTTTTTGTGGAATTTTAGGAAGCTTCTCTGATTTTGTATTTTCGTTGTGAGAGCTACCAGAATTGCCCCCGCGAGCTACCGGTAGCTCGCGATCGACAGGTTGGCGACCACTGCTCTAGAGAGCTGTGGAATTGTTTTGTTAAAAATTTATGTTGGTAGTCGTGGTAGTTAAAGTCACATTGGCATTTTATATCTGTCAATTTAAGGTTATATCAGTAATGTCATTTTAACAAATACACAAATTTTTGTTGAATACATAAAAATGTTAATATAAAATACAACTATAGATGTTCAAAGTGATTTCCTCCATTTTCCATACACAGAACCACTTTGTGTTCAGTATTAGACATTCTGTCAAAGTTAAGTGATTCTGTCAAAATTGTGTAGGTTATATTATTAAGTATCTTTACTCATCACTGCCAACATAAATTAAATTTAAAGAAAATTTACAGCCCTCTAGAAGTTAAAAGTTTTCGATCATACTGTACTTCATAGTTAGTTAATCAAGCAGTCGTAAAGAATATACGTAAAAATACAGTCAACCCTATAAATTAAAATATTGAAACTGTTACAAATCAAAGACCCGTTTTCTTTAAATATTAAAATTATTACAATATGAATAATAGATCTCTAAATTGAAAACAATATTTTACGGCTTACGAGTGGCAGGATTCTTCTCCACAGAACTAGCTACAATGTTAACAGTTATATACTGACTTTTAAGCTTATTGTTTCCATGTAAGTTCTTTCAAGCCCATTTTCAGAATTCACGTGAAATTTATCAAATGCTAGATAAAGCATATAGCATTTTAACTCTAATGATGATTTTATGCACTTCGAAAATCTTCTTCAGCAAGATTTTTCTATAATCGCATTGCATAAACTAGTTGAAAATGCTAAGGTTACCATCGTTAGATGGACTTCTAGACAGCATTTAAAATTCTGCTTAAATATTTTTTTTACTTTCTTCATGTTCTTTATAAGATAGAAGGTCTTCAGATATTTCTCTTCTACTTTTTCATCTTATATCCGAAACTGAAGTCAAAATTTAAAAATTTAAACACAGTTAACGAATTCCTATAAATTCCGTTTTAAAAAGTTGGTAAAAAATAGCAATTTGAATAATAAAAATATATAGTAAGCTACGCTTGTTTAATACGAACTTCGAGTTCACTTATGCGTTGAGATATTTTACATAATTTTACATAATTTGTATTTTACATAATTTGATCAACAAATAAGTACAATAACTAAATAAACAAATGAACAATTTCCCTCACTTAAGTTCCATAAAGGAACTTGTGCGTGAGATTTAAAAACTATATTTACACAACACTCCCGAGCACCCAAAATATGTACATGCACCTATATATATATATGCTAAGGCCGATGGCCAAAACCGGAAAGCGAAACAGAGTGCGACTTTAATCAAATATTTTATGTAATTCTTGTCTTGGATAGTTTAATAGCCATAGTTTAATTTTATTTATATACTTTTTATATGTTGTTTCATTTTTTATATGTAAAGGTAATGCATTAAAAATTTTTATGTATAAAAATGTATAACTTCTCTTACCATGTTCTTTCTTGACAGATGGAATATTGAGAATTTTATTGGTTATATTTCTGGTAACGTATATGGTTTCCTCAATTTGACTATTAGCCAAGTTTGGTTTGAAAAATAATTTTTGTAAAACTATTTTAGAAAATAACTGTCTAATATCCATGACTTTTGCTTGCGTGAAGAGGTCATCTGAATTAACTCTCCATTCTTTTCGCAGTATTATTTTTAAAATAAGTTTTTGTGCAACTTCTAAATTATAAAGTGTGGACTTATATACACCCCCCCAACCTATAACACCATACGTTAGATGCGTTTCAATTAAAGCTTTATAAATTCTTTTAAGTATATCAACTGGCAGAAATTCTCTTAACTGTTTAAAAACATAACAAAAACCACGTATTTTTTTAACTAGTAATGATATATGTGCATCCCACTTTAAATTAGAATCAATAGTGATTCCTAAATATTTAATTTCTTCTGATCTTGCTATATAAACTGAGCAGCTACATTGTTTAAGATCACAGTCTGGGTTATGTATAACTATTTTATTGTATTTTGGAAGCGAGTTTTTGTATGATGCAAAAGCAATAAATTTGCTTTTTTTGATATTTATTGTTAATAAATTACTATCCAACCATAATTTAATGTATTTTAAGTCCTCGGTTACTTTATTTTCCAGGCTAGCCCAGTCTTCAGCATCATAAACAACTACCGTATCGTCTGCGTATGATATAATTTGTCCTCTTCTATTGGCCATAAGTAGATTATTTATATATATTAAAAATAAAATTGGCCCGAGTATGGTGCCTTGTGGCACACCATTTTTAATGTTTAATGGATCACTTAGTGTGTTACCAATTTGGACGTGTTGATTTCTATTGCTTAAATAATCCTCTAAAAGTTTATTTGCATTTCCTCTGATCCCCACCGAATCTAATTTTTCCAACAATTTTGAATGACTTACTGTGTCGAACGCTTTAGCTAAATCCAAAAAAACTGCTATTGTTGGTTTACTGTTATCAATATTGGTATAAATTAGGTGAGTTAATTTAGCTATCGCATCTTGTGTACTTAGTTTGGGTCTAAAACCGAATTGATTATCTGACAGTAAATGATTTTGTACAATAAAATTTTCTAATCTAGATTTTAGGACATTTTCAAATATTTTTGCTAAATTTGATATCAAAGATATCGGACGGTAATTTTCCAAAAGCTGCTGATCGCCTCCTTTATGAAGAGGTTTAACTACTGCAGTCTTAAAGTGATCTGGACATACAGATGATTCAAAAGAAATATTTATGATTTTCATAATAGGTAATGAGATATATTCAGAAATTTCTTTTAATATAGTTGCAGTGATACCGTCTAAACCCGGAGATTTATTACTTTTCAGTTGATAAATATATTTTTTAATTTCCATAACATCAACAGGGCCAAGAAAAATAGTTTTATTGCATTTTATAAGTGCCTGATTATCCACTTCCACATTGGGTATGATTTTTTTGGCCATATTATCTGCAACGTTAATATAATATTTATTAAATTCATTAGCTAGTTGTTTGGCATCGTTAATTACTTTTTGATCAATCTTAATACTTTTTATGTTGGTAGTCTTGCGTTCCTGATTAAGAGAATTTTTAACAGTTTGCCACATTGATTTAGTATCCCCTGGGTTTTTATTAAATTGATTTTTATAATAACTACTTTTTGCCTTAGATATTAGACCGTTAATTCTATTTCTGTAAAATTTATATTGCCGTAGCGCTTCTTCATCTTGAAATTTTTTATATTTCTGAAAGAACTGATCCCGAATTGTTATAGACTTCACTAGGCCAT
Source organism: Agriotes lineatus (assembly GCA_940337035.1). Lineage (NCBI taxonomy): Eukaryota > Metazoa > Arthropoda > Insecta > Coleoptera > Elateridae > Agriotes > Agriotes lineatus. Next base: position 52,100 of record CALNHX010006423.1, on the reverse strand, counting down.
TAGTTATCCAAGGTTTTCTATGAACTTCAATTTTTCTCTGCTTGACTTCCACAGTACTTAATTTTATGTAACTTGTAAGTTTGTTTACAAAATCATTTGTTATTTTATTTAAATCCCCCTGCTTGAATGTTTCACTCCAACTCTCATTAGTTAAATATTCTTTAAGTTTTGTAAAATTTACTATCTTCTTAGATTTGTTTTTAGAAGTATGGCATACAACTTTTAAAGAATTAATACACAATAATATCGGAAAATGATCAGTAATTTTAGATTCCAGAATGATTGGGATTAATGCATTGGAATCAGACTTAGTTTTTATAAATATGTGGTCAATACAAGATTTTGCTGTATTTTCAATTCTGGTGTAATCGTTTATGCATGATACAAATCCACATTCATACAAAGAATTCAGATAAGAGTTTGCCGTTAGTGTATCGCGTAATATGTCTAGATTAATATCTCCGACTATAATTTCCTCTTGATTAACACACATTTCATGCAGGTACGATTTAAAATTTTCTAAAAAACTATCTATATTCGTAGACGGTGGTCTGTACACAACTGTTAGACAAATGTTTCGATTTTCAAATTTTAAGTGTAAACGCAAACATTTTATTACTCCAATACAAACTACTGAATGATGAAAATTTATTGAGTTTTTTATAAATACAATTACACCATCATTCTGATTAATTTCACCGTTATTATAAACAACAGTGTATCCACGAAGTATGAAATTTTCACAGTTGTATACCCTCCACGTCTCTGATAATGCAATAATATCTAATGAAAAAGAAAATTGGTTTAACCACACTTGCAATTGATCGAAATTTTTATTAAGGCTACGAATATTTGTGTGACAAATTTTTAAACCTGAATTGTTATCTAACTTAATATTACAACTGTTAACATTTTCCAAGCGTATCGAACTGATTTCCTGGACACTTATATCTTGCAAGTTCTTAGCCATATCAATAGACAAAGATTTGAACTATTATTTAAAAACTTTTTTTACACCGTGATGTCTGACATACCTGTTACTCGTATCACAGACGATGTATTATCTTTGCGCACAAACAACTTGCCATTTTTAAACCACACGAATTTGAACAGTTTAATATCACCCACATTTTTATTTCTTGCTTCGTAAAATAAATTTCTGTAATACGTAGTCATGTGTTCGTTAACATAGATTGGCTGGGGTACGATGTCATTATATAACACAGATGTATTTGGTTTTCTGCACTTAGCCTTACTCAAAAAGTCGTCACGAGTTATTCTATTGGAGAACTGCGCTACTATTGGTTTTTTGGAGGGATTAGAGGATTTTACCCGGTGTGCAGCTTGCAGATCATGTTTTTGAATTTCCGAGCCGATGCTTTTTCCCAATGTAACTATTATCTCCTGTATGTTTTCACCTGCAACTTCTGGGATCCCATCTATTTGCACATTGTGATTTCTTGCGTATTGCCTATCCTCTTCTAATTTTATAGTAATTTCCATCATTTCTTTTTCCAATTTATTGTATTTTACTTCTAAGTTCTCATATTTTTTCCCCAGTTCTTTATTTTCCGCTTGTATATCTTTCAAATTCTTTGTAAACTCATCGAACTTTGCCGAGTAGAAATCAATTGCATTTTGGAAATCATTGATTTTGTGTATTAATTCTTGATTTTCCTGCTTAACAACATTTTTAACAATTTCTGCGATTGCAGCGAGCAGCTTCGGGTTGATATCTTTTTCTTCGCCCTTTTCTTCGATGTCAGTTTGTTGGCTTTTTCCTTCCCCATCTGGTCGCTTACAGATACTGCATTTCCAAGCATTTTTTCCTTCTTCAGAAAGTTTACGCCAAGAGGTTTCTCTAATATTGGCACACACATAGTGCATTATCCTCTTGCAACTCTTGCATGTTACAAAATCGTTTTCTGGGGGCAAATCTTCTTTACAGCTACTACACGTTTTCATTTTTATATCACTATAAAACATATATAAATAATCGTATGCGTTAGCAATCACACTCCGCACTCGTACCACGCGTCTTACTCGTTCGAGCGCTCGGCTTGCATATACCACAATAAACCAATTGGCACCTAGTATTGCCAGACAAACTCAGCATTTTTTATTTGTACGCCATTTTGTACAAGTTTTTCCGCTAAACAAAAATTTTGTGGCAAACAATTTACGAGATATATTTCTTCAGAGCAAAACAGTTTGATAGAAAATCGTGTAAATGTATTCAGGTTAGTTTACATGCACGGAGCATTTTCGGCATGTTTATTTCCTGAATTAATAGATACAGTTGGTGAAGCACCTTTGATAATGATGTCAAAAGTATTAAGTAGCGATTAAATTCTGACATATTTTTAACCGCGGTAAAATTTTGACATTTGAGTTTTCTCAACAGTAATATCCCAAGTGCATTAAAATAGCCGATTAAATTTTGACGTTTTCTGTCAGAATGTTTTGCTAAAAATTTTGTTAAGTAGATTTGTCGCTCAACAAGAATTTTGGGGCGGTAAATTTACAAGATATATTGCTTCAAAGCAAAACATACTGACAAAAAAATCATCAAAACTTATTCAGGCTAGTTTACATGCACGCGGGATGTTCGGCGTGATTATTTCCTGAATAAATAGATAAAATTCAGTTGGTGAAACACCTTTAGTAATCATGTTAAGATTAGTCACAAGCGATAAAATTTTGACGTTTGATTTTTTTTCATTACACTGGCCGACACGATTTTTGTAACACAGTTCAGCCCATTATTTTAACAATGCTAATACCTTTCTGATTTTAGAAAAAATATTCATAGAACCCGAATATTTTTTCATTGGCTCATTGGACCCTTTTATATTGGCAGGTAGTAAATTTTATGAGGGGCAATTTAAAAGGGGTGCACTTTAAAACCGTAAGGTATCCTAAAATGGATTGTTTGCAACATTAAACTTATTCTCTTATTCAGTCTTCTGTTGAGTTTCGTATTGAGTGGTCTGTGTAGTTAAGAAAGTTTTTTCAACGACGAAAATATCAAGTCAAACGCGCCGCAGTTGCAAAAATTCCCCTGGCAAGTTTTGTTATATTTGTGGAGAATTTCTGATGAAGTCACAAGCCAGATCATTTTCTGAAAATGTCAAAAAAGCCTATTTTTTATTTGGCGTTTCAATCGGAGATCAAGACAAGCACTGGGCTCGCCATGTGTGCTGCGTCAGCTGTAACGCGTTATTGGTACAGTGGATGAAAAGGAATAGAAAAGTACGACTTTTGCAATTCCAATGGTTTGGCGAGAACCTACCAATCATTTAGACGATTGCTATTTTTGCATGACATAGACTGAAGGTTATTCCAGAAAAGAAAAGAGCAAGATCCAATATCCGAATTTGCCTTCTGCCATAAGGCCTGTTCCTCGCAATTCCGACTTACCAATACCGACTGCGCCTTTAGATTGGCAAGACATTGTTTTTGAAGATAAAAACGCATCATCAGGCAGCTCCGAAGAACAGTGTACCGACCTCACTTTTACTCCGGGTCCCAGTTCCGGCGAGCCACATTTGATTGTTCAAAGTGAGTTAAATGATTCAGTACGTGACTTGGGGTTGTCAAAGCAACAGTCAGAACTTCTTGATTCCCGTCTTAAGGAGTGGAACTTACTAGCCAAAGAAACAAAAATTACGACTTTTAGGAAAGGAAATGCTACGTTTTCTGCATTTTACAATGTGGAAAATTCTTTATGTGCGTGTACTGATATCGACGGTTTAATCCAGGAACTCAATATCAAACATTCTCCCTCTGAATGGCGATTATTCATAGACTCATCGAAATTAAAAGCTGTGTTATTACATAATGGAAATTTAAAACCATCTATACCAGTTGCCCATTCAGTGACAATGAAAGAAGCCTATTGAAATATGCGCATCCTTTTAGATAAAATAAACTACAACCGGTACAAATGGCAGATATATGGGGATTTAAAAGTTATAGCAATTTTAGTGGGACTTCAAGGAGGGTTTACAAAATATTGCTGTTTTCTTTGTTTGAGGGACAGTAGCGCAGTGAATGAACATTACATAACGAAAACTTCGCCGAAAAGGGTTGAATTTCAACCGGGATCTCAAAATGTTAGGTATGTGCCCCTTGTAGATCCAAAAGATGTCCTTTTGCTTCCTCTTCACATTAAACTTGGACTGATGAAAAACTTTGTGAATGCTATGAATAAAGAGGGTGAAGGATTTAAATACATACGACAAGTCTCCCCAGTTATGTAACGCTAAATTAAAAGAAGGCATTTTTATTGGGCCACAAATTAGAAAATTGCTGGGCGATGTTAACTTTACAAAAAAGCTCACCACACAAGAACTTAGAGCCTGAAACTCATTTCTAAGTGTAGTGAGGGAATTTTTAGGCAACAAAATGAATGCAAACTATGAACAACTAGTTAATGAACTTTTAGACTCCTACAAATTGCGTGGTTGCCGAATGTCGTTAAAAAATTCACTTTCTCCATTCCCATTTACCATTTTTTCCTGAAAATTTGGGCGCTGTCAGAGACGAGCAGGGTGAAACATTCCATCAAGATATTAGGACAATGGAAATTCGTTACCAAGGACGGTAGGATCCAGCCATGATGGGTGATTACTGTTGGTTTTTTAAAAGAGAAGATGTGAATCCACATAAACGGAAAAAATAGAATTAGTGTGTTTGAAATAAATATTTTTTATGTTACCTTTTTCTTAGATGTTAACCTATTATAAATTATAAGTATAGTCGATATACAGGGTTAAATAACTTGTAAAATATTTTTTTCAATAAATACTAAATGGTACCGTTCTACATGTACTTTGTTTAATGTAACAAGAAAACCTTACGTGTTACAATTTTTTTTGCATTTTCGTATTTAGATATGCTCATGCTATTGTAATATGCTATTCAGCTTTATGTTACAACAAAAAATGTTTTTGTCGGCCAGTGTTATTAAACTGACAGAAACCATGCTGATTACGCATTAGTAGGAGTATGAAAGAAATAATTAAATCTAACAACTGAGTTGCTAAGTGACAATAACAGCTACGTAGAGACCTTTAAGCGTCTCTATGGTTACCTAGGTTCGATTTGAAAAACTCAATTGCATTGTGTGTGGGTTTGATATATTCTACTTGAAAAAAAACCCTCACTGTATCTAACTGCAATGATATATTATGAACAAAATAACATAATTATTGAGTAGGAAAGCGATAAAAATACATAAAATATTTTAGTAGGCTTTATACCGATTTTGATTATGACATAAGCAGCATTATAACGTCAAATTCTACAGAAATATGAATCTTTCACATTTTAAAAATGACAAGACGATTAACTTTGCGTGAAAGAAACGAAATAATTAAATTATTTATTCAGTAATTGAATAAAAGTAGTCAAATTTTTAATTCATTATTGGCATTTATGACAAAAGGTTATAATAAAAATTCAAAATGAGCCTACTTTACTGAAATTTGGCATATATGTCTCGTTCTTTTTCAAGTAATTTATTTTTATGCGCTCCGTTTCACGTGTGTTATATCAAGTCATTAAATAAATTTCAGATCGAGTTTACTTGTTTCATTATGTTTATATTGAGCCATAGCAAACTAGATCTGAAATTTATTTAACGACTCGATATTTAATTATGCACCCATTGGTATTTCAGTCTGCGCATATTTTGATGTTGATTAATTTTTTGGTCCTTGGTAAAAATTTAAACCACTGTAAACTATCTACTTTCCTATATTTTTAAAATTACAACAGTACGTTGTTCTACGTACAAGTTTTTCAGTAAGTGTAAATGTTTAATTAACGAGCGAGCGCAACGAACCACGAGCATCGAAGAGTCACTTTTTTAACATGTTAAACATGCTATTTTTCGTGTACTTTACAAAAATTACCAAGATCTGTAAAATAAAAATTTTTCAATTAGTTTTAAAATCATGTTGGTCAAAGTATGTAAATGTAATGTGCACCATGACAACAACGGTATACATAGTAACAAGTAAACCACCAATAAGCAATTAAAAGTCACAAATGTAAATATTGTCTTGGAAAAATGAATTGTGAAGCAAATTCTGATACATTTCAAGAACTTTCAGAAGCTGTTTCATATCTACTTTCATTAAAATCCAAGGAAAAGTACAAAAGGTATTATGGAAACTTTAATTGGTGGAGAAAAAACAAGAATATAAAAATGATTGATGAAATAGCGATGCTGGTTTACTTTTATGAAAATGTTGGTTGTTTAGTTTTCAATAACTATTTATTGTTATTTTTAGGCCAAGACCTTAAAAACGTCAACATTATGATCAACCTACTCGATGATAACAAGTATGTTGCAAATTCATAAAAATATTTTGATATGACAAAACTATAAATACGAGCCAAATCAGTCAAAAGTTTTGACATTTGACAATGTTACGAAGTTTCTAACTACAGCTCCTGATGATTTCTTCGTGTTCATGAGGGCTATATTAGTTTTTGAGTTAAGTGGTGCGTGTAGAAGTGACAAACTGCGTACCTTGAGGGTCAGCCACATTCGATGAAATAGCGTAGCAAAAGCGTATGTGGAGAGAAGTATTGAAAACAAGATGAAAACATCAAAAAGGATTTTCCAAATTCATAATATTGGTACGCTTTCTGCTTTCAGTCATATTTTAACCAGAGATAATATATTATCTTTGTTTTAACGTTTTCCAATGTAAAGAATTGTACATTTAACTGATTTCTAATAAAGTTCATGAACAGAGTTTTTTGTTATTCATAACGTTGCTAACTTTGAAAAGTGGTTGCTAACTGAAAAAAAAGGTTGTTAACTGGAAAAGTGGTTGATAACCGGAAAAGTGTTGCTAATAAGAAATCTATCACTTTTCTTTACTCTTTTTCCATCGATCTAAATTACTCTTTACTATTAAGTACACGAAAAAACATATGACGATATGACATTGCCTCCTGATTAAAACCAAATCTATATTTTTATATATAAAAACAAATAATTGCGAAAAGTTCAAAACAAAATTATGCAGTTTAAAACAGGTGTATTTAAAAAAATACTCACTGATTAACTCAAGTATTTTTCGATTTTAAAGTATCAACATGTTTACATTAAATACGGCTGCTACAAGTGAGCATGTCTTTATTATGTGGATGTATGTTTCCCTTTCCAATAGTATAACTATGATTCGTTTAGTTTTACAACTGAAAGGTTTAAAGGAAAACGGTTTAAAGTGTTACATAGTGGGCACAGTTAACATAATAGTAAATGAAAAAAACAATGCATAATTATAAATATATTCTCACATGTATGAAAGGTTAAAATAAATTAGTAAAAATGCAAAACAAGCATTGTAAAATTCGAATATCGATTGTTAAGGTCTATTACGATTTGGAATGCTGTACATTTCTTACAACTTATCTGAACCTCATACAGTTTACAAAATCCCTATGGCGAGCGACCAGTGTCATGGACAGAGTATGGGCAGTAATTTTAAATTATAATTATCAATTTGCAAAACAGGATAGTTAGACTCCGAAGAAATCATAATGTAGAAAGTGGCATTTCATGCATTGAAAAACATTTATCTTTTTTTCTCAAATCACTCAGTGAAACTGAAATTATAAAATTGGTGGCAATAAGAAACCCATCAACTTGTTTACTGATAAAATTAGAAACTGCTGTTTAACGTTTCATTTTCTTTAAAATTTAATAACAAAATCGAAATATATAGGTTTAATCGTGGTTACAATAAAGGGAAAGTAATTTTCCATCAGACTACCTTGAGATAAGCAACCTTTTCGTTAATAATTTTACAGTGCAAAGGACAACGTTAACAAGATAAATTCGCTTAAATGATCAGCACGTGAACACACAAATAAGTACACAACTTAACACGATATTAACTGGCAATAACTAATTAACGTAATCATAACAAAAATACATAATTGATATCATCAATTACCTAAGTTCAAACATTCAATGCCACTCCTGGTCTGCCGATAAAATTAATTACGTATAATTTTTTTTTGGCAAACATATACAGTGATATCTCCGATAAGTTTTTGTACGGTTATTAGAGGCGTCCGCTTAAGGGAAAAATCTATTTTTATGTTTAAAAAAGTCGTATTATGGAAAGGTATACTCGTTAACAATTAATAAGAATAATAAAATAATTGAAACAAAGTTATGTAATAGTTGTTACACAATCTAAAATACTCGGTTGAAGTAAGGGTTTTTTCTGACTGCTTATTATACTTTCCGCATGTATTTCTAAATATTTTGACAGCTTGAATACTTTAAAGTCGTTACTTTCTTTAGCAAAGCATTTAAAATTATTCACTGTTAATACTTCCGTGTAGGTCTTGATTACATTCTCACAAATTTCTAAGTCGCCATCGTTTCCTAATTCTGCCAACTGCATATCAACGGCAGCTGATTCACCTGAAATTTCGGTTACATCATCTTCCAGGATTATTTCTTTGTCAGTGTTTATAAATTCGTCAGGGTCGACGTCTTCGATTTCTGGGATATTCATTTACAGTTCAGCCATTACTGTAAGGGTAAATCGTCCTCTGGTTCGAATTGATTACAGTGGCGTAACTTGATACCCGTAGGCTCCGCGGTCGCGGGACGGCCGTGGGACTAGTTTTCTTGTTCTGTCTTTCCATAAAAGCAAGCAGGAAAATTTTTTCCAATTTTTATTTTTATCATAATGGGCTGCCCAGGCAAAAGGCAAAGTAGTTTTGAATTGCAGGCGACATGGACTGTTTTGTAATATCTTGCATAGAGTAATGAAAGTATCAAATTTCCTGCGGTCATAATGCTGATTTGAGTTGACTTAATACCGCCCGTATTGCAAAAGAATTGGATAATTTAACTTGATCATTAAATGTTGGATTTATGGATGGTTTTGACGCCATAACCTAGGCCTGCATTTTGATGTGTCCGTACAAGAGAGATTCACAGTCTAAAAATGATCGAAAAATGGTGTCCGTGTCCGTTTAAGAAAGTGTCCGTTTATTAGAGAAAATTTTATTAGTAAAGTTAATGCAAGAAAGTTGGTTTCCAACAAAATGTCCGTGTAAGAGAGGTGTCCGCTTATTAGAGGTGTCAAGTAAGGGAGATTTCACTGTACTTTCATCTGATTTATTTAAAAATTTTAAAAATTTAATTAAAAAACTATTGAACGTAGGGTTATCGATCTTTGTTTTATTTGCTTATATTATGTAATTTTTACTTTCAAACATTCTTTGTAAAATTAGATATTTACTTGAAATGTATACAATGAAAAATAAATTACCGAAGAAGCTAAATTATATCAAATGCTATAGAGACACAAGATCTAATAATAATATAATGAACTGGTCAACCTTAGTATTTACCTCGAAGAACCTTTACAACTCAGAAAATTAAAATAGACAGATAAAAATGTAATTTCATCATTAAATGTATCTACCATATATGAGGGTTCTTTTTTTAATCTCCGATTCGGTAAGAATAAAAAACAAGAATGAATATGAATGATTCATTGTATAGAAAGTCTAAGTATATCTCTCAACTACATTTCCACATAATCGCATTTCGATGAGAGCACTTATCATACCGCGGCACGAGTTTTTCAAAGCCCTCCTCAAAGAAGGTTGCCGCCTGGTTACTCCGGCTACCGTTCACGTTTGTTTTCAACATCTTTTTTAAAGGTTCTGCACTATTTTCGCAAACAGCCATCGATCATAAACTGTACTAATCTGACCATGGATTTCGGTGCCACTAAACCAGTGATTCCCAAAGTGGGCACTATCGCCCCTTGGGGGGCGCTGGAACGATCCAGGGGGGCGATAGTAGCCTCGGATGCATTTGGGGGGCGGTGAATAAAAATAAGGGGGCGGTGAACGCTTAAAGAAGGAAGAGACGATAAGAAAATTTATAAAAACCATTCCTACATATTTCATCTGTTGTGTAACATAGTGTAACATTATTTTCCAAATAAACACACAAAATGCAAGTTACAGATTTATTTATTACATGAAGACTATTTACCATTATTAAATGTTCTTATTCTTATTCATACCATTTATTACTTTATTTATTCAGTCTGTTTATTCTCCGTTTCTTTAGTTTTACTTTATCACACCCTTTAATACACCATCCAGAAAGAAAATACCATTATAATAAAGGGCTTTTATTATTCAAATTTGCTTTTACTCAAAATAATAGCAATAATAATTTATAAAAAATTTCTATATGTTATATTTCATTATAACATTTCATAATTGACTTTTTCAGATAATCATTTGAGTTTGGCTTTCACTTTAGTTATTCCTATTATCAGTTAATACCTACAAATCAAAAACTCTGATGTTACCAAACAACTATCTCAACTAAATCAACTTATATGCTCGAAGCTTTTTAATAAACTATTCGCAATTTAACAGTAACTGTATCTAATGTATCATTCATTAAGCAATTCTCAAATATTTATGTTATACTTTTAATGTATAAATCCTTCCTTGTACTTTTTAATTACTAATAAATTTATTCTTTCAAAATAATTTCCTACCTAGAAATACTCTTATAGATAATTATCAGTCTCAAGAAGTTACCACTACAATATATTTCTGTTTGTTCGCTTAAAGAATGTAGATTTCCAGGGGGCGCTGAGTAATTTTTTTTCTGAAAAGGGGGCGGTAGGCCAAATAAGTTTGGGAACCACTGCACTAAACCCTTCAGTGTTGAGACGAATTACGGCTTACTACGCCCGCCAAGTGTGAACTGCCGTAATTCACTTTTCTGACTGGAGACCCAAGGAATAGACTCTGAAGGGTATATTGTAGCCAAAATTCATCGTCAGATGACTACAGTTTATGATCAATGGCTATGTGCGAGAATAGTACAGATTGTTCATTGAAGGGCTGAAATCCATGTGGAACGGTTAACACTGTACATATAAGTTACTCCATCAAAATGGCGTTTATCTAGAAATACAGCTGAGAGATTTACTTAAAATTTTGTATGCAATAAATTTTTCATATTTATTTTTGTTTTTTATACTTACTGAGTCGGATGATGAAAAGAAACAACCCTTGTATCTATCGTATTTTTATTTTAATAACTTATAAATGGTTTATTTGGCTGATTTTAAATAGCAAATGATTAATTACATATATTATGGTGTAACTATGAAGCCAGAGCAGAGTACCTAAATTGCTCTTACAGTTTTTTATTCTGTAAAGAAAATATGGTCAAAAAATGTATGTGAACACTACAATAGCTACCACATTTATCGACTTAAAAATTCAATCGGGTTTCGTTTAATGCTGAGCAAGTTATATTTTTCTGGACAATTTAACTGGTGTCATTGTCAACCAATGGCATTCTTCAATTTAAAAATAAAGTACCAATCGAACGATTATTTTAGTGAAAATAATTCGAGGAGCTTTATTTCAGAGACAATTTTTTCTGTAACTATTATTGTAGTGACAATATTTCGAGGAGCTTTATTTGAGCGACAATTTTTTCTGTAACTATTTTTTAATGAAAAGTTAAATTGTCAAGACGAATAGGACTCTAGGTCGAAATATTGCAGACAATTTTTGCTCTTCAGATTGTCTCGTTTCTGTTGCTTTAGAAAATAACGACTCGTGCAAGCACTCGTCGTTATTTTCGTCGCCGCAGAAACTCGTATCTGAATCGCAAAAATTATTGTCGGCAATATTTTGACCTCTCGTCCTATTATTACTGAATATTTGTTCGCAAAGTACCGGGTGGCCATAAATATTTGAGATCCCGGTAGCCATGGAATTAGCTGCTTATAAATGTTGGGTTAGTATTATATTTCAATTACAATAAGTATTGGTACCTATGTAATGCAATTAAATGCAATAAGGGGAGAGGAATGTGCCCAGGATTCTGCAGTTTAGCCTACGACTCGATTATAAAAATCTCCTGTTCTAACTCCATTACTTATTGCAATCTGTAATAATTTTTGACAGATAGGAATTTTAGTTGTGATGACATTAATGACATTTAGTTCAGTTGGATTCATCACTTTAATAAAGCGGTGTTGATTCCAAAGGTAATGTAATATTAGATATTTATGGCCACCCGTATTATTCTATATATAAAAGGTTTCTACAGCTGCTGCTGTCTTCCTTCACTCAACCATTCTTCCATGTATTTTTGTCCTCCCATTCTCCCTCTTCCAATCCTCTTCTCTCCATTGCTTCCTCCAGTTCGTCTCTACATGATTTTCGGGCTCCGTGTCCCTACCATATTAACCTTTGTTTTTTTATGTAGCTGAGCGTATCTTTCTCTTCTTTTAATTTCTTTGTAGCTGATTCTATTTCTTCTTCTGACAGGCAACAACTTCGGCAATATTTCATTTCCGTGGCCGCTATTTTGTTTCTCTTTTCCTTATTTATTACCGAGTTCTCAGCACAATAGGTTTGGTGATGTGTATTCCATAGAATTGGAGGCAGTTGTTTAATGCAAGACCTTGTTCGTTCCGGTCTATTGTTTATTTTCTCTTCAGTTGTTCCTTCCTTTTTGAGATAATCTGTATGTTGGGAATCCCATCGATATTAAACATATGCAGTTTGAAGAAATGGGTGTGGTTAGTAAAACACATTTTGCATTTATTAATGGTTGCTAAATAATTTTGGTCTAACATGAGTAAAATTCCCCTGAACTGGCTAACGACGTCTGAAACAGCACCCAATTACAAGCTGTATCCTCTTCTACTGAATATCTTGGTATTTATCTCATTTTTGCTCTCAATTATTGACCGAGCGAAGAGAGGACTTTCGGAACGGCTAAGCAAAAGTATATGTACTATCATCCTATGTATGTATGTTCAACAGCCTTGAAAATTACGAACGGATTTTCATGAAAATTTAGAGAGATGTTCTATGAAGCTTTGATTTGACTACTCCACAAAATGTTGACAAAACGACTATTTTTTTCAAAAAAGGCTTTAACAATGTTAATCATTTTCACAGATTACATTTACTCATAAGTGATACTTCATATCTACCTAAAAAATCCAAGGAGGAAAAAATGCGGGAGGCGAATTTGTTCTTTGTTCTCAATTATACTAAAGAGGGATGTGAGGGAGGAGTTGCGCGAGATCTACTGAAGTAGAAAAACGAGTACTATATAAACATACAACAAACTTTAGCTTTATGCTGAAGATCAGAAAATCAATAATCTAAACCAATGCTGATGTCAAGTCAACTCCGAGAATATTGCGGAAAGCACGCCACGCCGTTGGTCTTTATGAAAAACCATTTATAAAATTCGGTGCATAAAATTGTAGTTTATTAAAAATTATAAATGCTGTGAAAAATACAGACAGGACTAATAATAAGAAATACTATTTTCAGAAAACACATTTCTGTTAAAAAATTTTATGGGTGAAATACATCAAAATTAATTAGATGGAGTTTGAATCCCCTTCTACATTGTACACAAGTGCTTCCATAATAAAATACATATTAAGTTGCCAGGAAGCCTCGGTAGCGTAGTGGATAGAGCGCTAGGCTTGCAATAAGTAAGTTTTCCGTCTATGAGGAAGAGTAACAAGACTATACACAAACATCTACACACAAGTGAAATAATGAAGTTGAAGTAGTGTATATGAATATGGAGGAGGATAATGTAAGTTACATGAAGCAGACCGTCTTTGCTGCCCTTTCGTTTAATATGAATGATCGTGACTGACATTAAAAAATCTGGTGTGATACACGCACACAACTTCCTTTTACAGTGAAAAATCACAAGAGTAAACACCTACTTCCGGTTATGCGATTTTTCTCAAAAGCTTGATGTCTCATATACATAGTACACAAAACTTATATATGAAGTTTCAACGCCATACCGCTTTTCGTTTTTGAGATATTCGGTTCACAGACAGACAGACAGACACACAGACAGACAGACACACAGACCAATGAAAAAAAATATGTTTGTTGGGATCAGGTAACTCTAAAACGTGAAGATCTGTTGAAAACTCAATTTCGAATTTTTGGGGTGAATCCAATACTTCCTTTATTGTAAAAGGAAGTAAAAAGAATTAAGAAAATAAAATCACTTGTTTTTCCAAAATTTCTTCATACGAACGTAACTAATGTAGCAGTATGGCATTAGAAATTAATTAAAATTATATAGGGTGTTTCAAAATGAAATTGACAAATTTCGGGAGGCGATTCCTTGGTTCATTTTAAGAAAAAACAAGTTCTATGAACGTGAGTCCAAAAAGGCTTTGTTATTGATTTACAAGATTCTTTATAGTATGTGGCTATAAATCTCTGGGGATTTAGGACATCAAAACCAGTTAATATGGATAATTATGGATTAGAAACAGCCGATATGCGTACATTGATGGGTTTTTATTTCCATGGCAATTTGATACCTTTCCCCTAACACGTAAAAATCGAAATTTTTACAGCCACTACGTATATATACTGATCAACAAATGAACTGGGCCACCCATAAAAATTGTATTTTTACATTACGCCATAAAAAATATATAAAAGTTTTTGTTTTATATTATACTCATATTAATAGCTATTTATGCAACAAGTGCTAAAAGTCGACGTTTATGCACGAGACATGAAAATTATGAAACGAAGCCGAAAGCTGAGTTTCATAACATGTCTCGTGCATAAACGACTTTTAGCACGCGTTGCATACAATATTTTATCTACAACCTTAATTTTACTGTTACTAATCCATAAATATCGATTTAACAAAGGTTTGCATCTGTGACAGAATTTATGTCATAATAAAGAGAGGGCATTTGCGCTCAGGCGAATGTTTGGAAAACCAATACTGTCAAAGTCAGTTATCAAAGGTAATTATTAATACTACACATTTGACTGTATTCATTACATAACGCTTTAATTATTTCAAAAACACTTTACCTCTAACGCAAGAAGTAACTAGAATAATTTTACAACTGCACTTCCAGTTCGAAATTGTAGTTTATAACCTCACTTCACTTTATCTCACACTCGCGCTAAAAGTAAACAGCTGATTTCTTTAAACACGGTAAACTATAAAACATCACTTTTAGTGAAAAAAGCTAGCGCTAAAAGGCCTACTTTTAGTACGGTCGTAGATAAACATATTTAATTACACTGTTCCCAAATATCAACTGAAGCACTTAGAAAATCATATTAATAAAGTTAAAAAATAATACAAAATTATAAAAAAACTATATTTAACAAAAATAAGAGAAAGAACAAAGAAAAGGAAATTAATGGTTTTTTGAGTCTCCTCGAAACGTTTAAAAATTTTTGGCAAAGATTTGGTACACTTTGTATGCAATGTGCTATCAACATTTGGGAAAAACTCAAAATTTTCAAATGATAATATTTTATTAATGGACTTAGTTTTATTTAAACCAAATTATAAAAAGAAATGCTTTTTAAGTGACACAATCCTGAAAGGTTACCAGAATAAGTATGTGGAATAATATCGATCAAAATGTAACACGACCACACATATGATACGCTTCGGATGCGTGTAAAAAGGTAAAATTGTGCACAACTGAAATAGATAAATAGTGTCAATGTAAAAATTGTAAAAACTATTGTTGAAGTTAGAAAAAAATCAGATAGGTGTAACTCCAAGCGGCTGTAACTCGGTAACAAAACGTTTTCGGATCTACATCAATTACACCTTTTTCTCTGTGAATGTAAGGAATCATATCCGAAACTTTGTTGGTGTCATTTTTAAACACCCTGTATAATGGAAGTTCAGGAGAAATAAATTATATTTCTATAAAAATTTATATGGACGGTTAGTAGTATAATCACAAATATGGCCAAACTAGATTATAGGTAACAAATTATTTATATATAGCTCGTATTAACACCCTAAGATTTGGTTCATCCGTAAACTTTTCGACCGCAGTCCAAACAACATTTTTGGTGATCATGGTTCTCGTCCTATAACCTGTAAGTTGTCGAATTTTAGGTATAAGAGAGGAATATTATAAATAAATTTGCAATATACATATCTAACACATCAGAATAACGTCCGAATATTTTTTTTCACGGAATCGATTTCCAAAATAGAAAATATCTAAATCCAAAATAGTTTTCCCACAATTCACTCATTTTCTTTTTTATTGTACATACAGAGCGCTCCAAGATGTTCTTAATTTCTCTGGTGGGTGATATATTACCCCAAATTGAACATTTTAATAATAACAAATTGCCTATCTTGTCTAATAACCGAGTTATTAAAAGAATGATATCGTATACTAATTTTAATCAAGTCATTGCTGAGCTTGACATTGACCTATGAGCAATGTATCATTTCACCAGAGAAATTAAACACATCTTGCATTACCCTGTCTAGAACTTTCTATTTTTTTTTAATTGAAATTAAAAGGTCCAGTTATGTATACGAGTACATATAAAATTATTTTTCAATCAATTCCAATTTCAATTTCAATATCAGTTTTGAAATTTTCACAGCGGCTTGGTAAAAGAGGGGGGAAATACATGGCCTTCGGAAACTCACTGATAGTTTTATCGAAGAACCCAACTATTGATTCATCACAAAACAATGTATATGTATATTTCTTATCGAGAAACATAATTATTATACCGGGTGACAATGAGACTAGGGCCATGCTTATATCTTCTTTATTTATGAATATATTTGGATAAAATTTTATACCAAGATACTAGACATAATTTCTGATTGGCCGATAGATATAATCAAAATGGCTGACTTCCTGTTTTACCGGAAATGATAATAACTTTGATTTTTTAAATGAAACACCCTGTATATTTTAAGTTTTTCTGAATCTACGAGTTAAATTACATATAATAGTCTTGTCAAATTTCATTTTTTTTTAATTTTCTATTTTTACCATAGAAGGCCTTGAAAAATCTATTCTAATTGACTCTAGCAACTCTTAATAATAGCTATTTTATTAATAAGGTCAATAACAAACCTTTAATAAAAGAATATAATTTGCTAAATTAGTTTTTTAAGAAAAAGTCACTTTCTTTAAATGGCACCTACTAAGGGCCATCTTGCCATTAGATAGAAAATGCAATTACCAATCTAACGATATGCATCATGCACTACTTTATCTTTATCTGAAACTGAAAATTAATTAATCAATTATTCTTTAAAATATTTTTATGTAATAACTAATAATACCTAAGCAAATTTAGCAACACTGTTGTATGTAATTTGAGTCGTAGATTCAGAAAAATACAAAATATACAGGGTATTCCATTTAAAAAATCAAACTTAGTATCATTTCCGGTAAAACCGGAAGTCAGCCATTTTGACTCTATCTATCGGACAATCAGAAATTATGTATAGTATCTTGGTATAAAATTTTATATAAATCCATTCATAAATAAAGAATATATAAGCATGGCCCTAGTCTCACTGTCACCCGGTATACATTAGAACTACAAGGCACTGTGACAATTTCACATGTGTAGGTCCCTTAAATGGCAAAAGAATATGCTAACATCCTAAATATTGTGGTTCTAATCCCTTGTATTTAATATTAACAAATAGCTATTTAAGTAACAAGGAATGTAAGGCCCTATTAACATTGGAGGTAGGCAAGTACAAGCCAAGACGAAGTCGCTGCTTGTTGCCTGCCGAAAATGTTAATATCTTATTATATTTTTCCCGCTGCATATCGAAATTTTCCTAGATTTTTGAAAAAATCGTTTGGTTTGCCACCTTTAACCAGGATTAGTTTTCGTGAGTCGTGTTACCTGTGAGTGTCACATGTCAATTAAACACATGCAATTTATAAACAAAACGTCTAAATCTGCATCTTGCTTTGCTAATTTTATTATCCTAATAATAATATTAAGTTCCGTTGTCAAGAAAAAGCAGCAAACAAATATAATCACCGACTTACATGTTTTGTTACTAAGGCTGTATCACTGACTTACATGATCAGCAGCGGGGAAAAATATATAAGAGTTTAACATTCACACTCTTTGTATAATGCGTTTGTGTACTGAATGAAATATTTAATTCAATATGCTAATGCAATCAATTAGCATTGCTACGTACTTCATTAATCTCCATTATCAAAAAGAAATTTACACATAAACTCTAAACATTGACGTAATAGTGTAAATAACACTAAAAACACGTAGATACAGAAATAAACAATTCAATAGAATAACGTTGAATTTAGGAGTAAGTACTGACGCATTTACACAAACAAGATAGAAATGCACCTTTAGTTATGAAAGTCTAAACTGACTTAAATTTGATAAATTATTCTTCATTTATTTTCAATTGCAAAGGATGTCTGAGTTATACAATACAAAATTAGCCTGTAGCTCACCCTAGGGTTCTAAGGTCATTACTTAGTTGTAAATGACTAAAGTGTTTACCACGACAAAATTGCTCTGTTCTTAGCAGTTTCTTCTGAATTGGTTTATTTTTTCTGGCTCCCACTAGTTGGCAAGGTGAATGTAGTAAATTTTGAAGAACAATTAGATAAGCACGAAATTGCTACTTACCAATACCGTATATTTCATAAATAGTAGATAATTATTACGACAGTTTTTATTACATACAATTACTATACGAAATTGCCTATTGTATGTTAAATATTATTTGATTTTCAGACGATGTTTAATAATAGCAAGTACATAATTTACAAATTTTAAAGGCAACTAAATTTGAAGAAAAAGATGTCAGCTACTATTAGAAATGTGTAAAATAATCTAATCTTGTAAATAATTACGATGTTTGCTAGTATTTGAAAATTATATAACTTTCATTTAACTTCATTAAAACCGCCATGGACACAACTTCAGTCGTCCAGTCAAAGTCAGCCGGCTTATTCTATTGATCTGTTCAGTGTTTTCTCATGGTAGAAGGTCAATTGTAAAAGGGTATATTTACAATATTGAATGTTGAACTAACAGCTGACTCTGGCATGTATCAGAGTTTTACAAAGCAGTAGTGTTTGGAAGCAATACAATATTGCGAATCAAAATAAAGTAAGAGTTGTCAGACTTTTCTGCTACCTTAGAAAAATATGCCTCGAAGGCAGTCATTTTCATTCAAATGTACATTTTATGACAATCCTTGACAGTTTTGGAATTTGCCACAACTTTATCACGCAATGTCCTTGAAGCTACAAACATACAGCAAATTGCAATAAATGCACAGTGCATTTTACATGTGCGTGTGTTCAAATTGATATACTAGCCTCTTCAAATAAATTACAGAAAATTATTCTATATTAGGTACTCTTTATCTTAGTTGTTAATCTTTCAGAATATCAGAATTGTAAAAATTTACCTAGGACAGTCATTAACCAAACAGTGTTACAAGAAAAACGCTGTAAACATAATTACCTTTTTACTCTACCTACATAACTCCAATTTGTTTTTTTAGAAAAAGAAAATGATCTTACAGAAATTAGTTTTTTGGGTCCCTAAACAGTTCTACTTAATCGTAATTGTATGATTTAAATAATTAATAGTTATATGTTACTAATCGCAGTAATTACAGTAATTCTGTTACGGAAGTGTTGAATTTTCAGCCATAATACCACAAGTGGTATGATTACCATCGGTGATATTTTCGAATTGAAACCGAGGTGCTCGTCCTTCGGACTCGTTGAATTTGTTCCTTCGGTTTTAATGAGAAATATCACCGATTACTAATCAAACCGCGAGTTGTATTTAGTGAGGGAATACAGTGAATTATGTTGGTGGCACTGTAAGTCTATGTCAAATTCGAGGTTAGCAGGATAGGTTTTGCGTCAGTTTGTGTCATAGAAATGGATACTCTACGTAGTATTTGTATATCTATGGTTTGTGTCAAAACTGACGCAAAACCTATCCTTCTAACCACACTTTTGTGTACCAACCGACCACAATAAGGTGATACGAATTTTTGTTTTGTTTCACCGCTGTAGTACACATGTATCCAAGGGTTTTTATGCTTTCAATTGGTTTAAAAAGGGTCACGTGATTAATGAATTGTATTCTCAGCTATAATACCACAAGTGGTATGATTATCATAGGTGATATTTTCAAATTGAAACCGAGGTGCGAATTCAACTAGTCCGAAGGACGAGTTGAATTTGCTCCTTCGGTTTCAATGAGATATATCACCGGTTACTAATAATACCACAAGTTGTATTTAGTGAGAGAATACAATGAATTGAAAAACTGTTAATGTTGGTTACCCTGCTGTCAATTTTAAGTATATGTCAAATTCGAGGTTAGCAGGTTAGGTTTTGTGTCAGTTTGTGTCAAAACTGATGGAAAATCTATCCTGCTAACCTCGAATTTGACATAGACTTAAAATTGACAGCAGGGTAACCAACATTTTCACACTTTTGCGTAGCAACAGACCACAATAAGGTGATACGAATTTTTGTTTTGTATCACCGCTGTGGTACACATGTATCCAAGGGTTTTTATGCTTCCAATTGGTTTAAAAAGGGTCACGCGAATGATGAATTGTATTCTCGTTAATATATGTCAATTGTTCAATATCCAATATTGGATGCATCCAGACTAAAACATATGTTACGTTTTTGTACTTTACATTTCTAATAGATACTTATGCCAGTCAATAAAAACGCTATTGAATACTTGGTACTCAAAATCTTTTTTTCATTAAACATCATTTTAAACTACTAAAAAGTAAAATTTTAGACATAAATTAGTATAACATGTTTTCGTGCTTTGCAAAAAACAAATGTAAATTAATTTTTGAAAGATAATCAAAGATCACTCTAAATAAATATTAGTATTTTATGCAACAAGTTTATAAAGGATGTCTTTTTTTACAAGTGGGAAATTTACACACACGAGCGAAACGAGTGTTGTAAATCCACAAGTAAAAGAAGACGCTTTATAAACGAGTTTCATACATAATTTTTTTGCAACACCTCTTTGCTAGTTACTAAAATTCACTACATTTGTATGTACAGGGAATCCCAAAATGTACTAAAGGTTTTCAAAATGAAATAACTTTTTATTAGTTTCATATATTAAAAAAACAAAACTTACATCTAAAAGCTGAAACATGGGAGTTTTACTTTTACTTGAAAATTAAAGTGGTCAAGTGGCTGCCGTCCTTCTCAACGCACTCTTGTAGGCGCCGTACAAAATCTCTCATTACTCTCTACACAACGAAACGCAAGACGGTTTTCTTTATCCCTCAAGCTTAACTCTTGGACACGAGCTGGTTTATATGGATGGATTTTCATACTCCTAAGAATCCGGTGGAGGCATGTTGTCTGAGGGGACGTTCCGGATTCCTCGCAAAGGAAACTCGTACTCGTTCAACGTTTTCAGGATTGAAAACACTTCTAGGTCTTCCAATCGACCTTTGTTACTGATGTTGCCCAAAACTTACCATTTCTCATTCCACACCAAAATGGTGTTGCGTGAAGGAGCCTCCCAATGTTGGAATTCATTCCGAAATGCTCGTTGAGTCGCAACAATCGAATTTATTTTCAAATAATCTGTTAACGCAAAAGATGCGTTGGTCGGTGGTATACTTACTTGTCCATGATAATTATTTTGACAACTGTCAACAAAACTCCCATGCTTCCTTGATAAGATCCCATTTGAAAAGTTGGAATTGGTTAATCTATTCAAAAGTTGTTTAGTTTTCAAAACCGTCAGTACATTTTGGGATTCCCTGTATTTTAAACTTTGTTATATGAACCTTGTAAAAAAACTGAAGTATATTGTTGCTGGCACTGTCAGTCGATGTCAAATTCAAGGTTAGCAGGTTAGGTTTTTCGTTCATCTGACACGAACTGACGCAAAACCTAACCTCGAATTTGACATAGACAGCGTCACTAACAATAGTGATTTTTTTTATTTTATAGTTATATTTTTATTTCAAACTTTTTAAGAATGACATATTTTAGACATTAAACATTGTCAAATAACAATTACTTATCAATCAGCTGTTGCAAACACGTATTTTTGTAATTTTGGCCTAATATAATGACATTTTGTTGTTATTTTCAACGTCAGAATGATGTCTATATTCGCACTAGTTGGAATATGAGATTTCATATTGACACTAGTTGCGACATGAGATTTTATATTGACACTAGTGCTAATATGAAAATTTAGAACAAATTTGTAGATTTAATTAAATTTATTTACTATAAAAATTAACATGACTCAAAATTACGGAAAATCTTGTATGCATCACGTTGAAAAATTAGTGTTTTTCACACAACGCTAGCGCTCGTAGGGTAGATTTCAGTCTAGTGTACAAAACACTTTCTTTTTGCCAATTGATACGTAAATAACTATTTTGATGTTTTATCTTGTCTACCTGTCAATATTTAGTTATTCATAACTTTTTATGAACCGATAATTAAAAACCCAACATTTTTAAAATATCGTATAGGTACAATAGATATTGGTGTAAAATATAGAGACAAAGTTATAAATTCTAATGCTAAATAATATTCAAAAAATAAATTCAGTGTAGCAGTCTTAGCTTTAGATTTACATTCAAGCACTAACATTTCTTATTTTCGTTTAAGTCAATTATTATTTTACGTATAACAAAACTATCCCGGCATTATTACGGCACTTTAAAAAAAAATCAAATCACATTGAGGATCGCTTTCACACCATGGAAAAGAGCTCATTGTTATCTTTTCGCTGATATAAAAAGTTCCACACTTATTTTCATAAATAACCGAGGTGTGAAACAAATATTTTTTGGTAGCCTTATCCATTAGAAAACAACGATTTGTCTTTCTATTAAAATGTATCTTATATTATTATTAAAAAAATTTATGTATGTACATTATTTAACGATATTAAAGTCTTTGTATAAACAACTGCTACAATTTGTCTTGACCACTAAATTGTCCTATCTTTGTTCTTTTGAGCATTCGGCACAACACATTAATAATTAAATCGAACCTGGTGTTGATTGATGTACGGGAGGTAGATTTTGTACTGCGTAGTAATGAGTATTATATATCCTATAACAATCGTTGTTTGTGAGTTATGCATAATACAGTATTTAATACACATAATACAATTAACTCGGTTGCATAAGATTTCTTTCATAATAAATGTCTGGCAAAACAAAATATATCTAAAACGATAACGACAAAACAATTCCGGAATTATGGTTTCGAGTTCTATTTATTTATTTATTTATTTCGCACTCAGTCAACAGCCGTTAGGCCAATTATATGCGACGCTGTGCATTTATGGGGACTTCCAACCGCACTAACGACTGTCATGATGTTATTATGACATCCGAGACAACTATTTCCGTGGCAGCCGTACCACGAGGCGCCGAGCGAAGCAGCCGTGGAACTCCCATCCAAGTTCTGACCAGACAGAGCGTTGCTTAACTCTACTGATCGAACGTGAAAGCTTGTTCAAGCTACACCACCCGGGACCTTTATTTAAAATTTAAAAAATTACTTTAATTGCTTTATATTTATATTTGTATTTTGACGTCAATAGTACACAAGAAGATAGTTCAAAAGGTGAATCTACTTAGTTTGATTCGCTTTTCTTCTCCGCTTATAAAAATTTTACTATATCTTCTTTGTTTTCTAAATAAACTAGTAAATATTTAATTATAATTATTATAAATTACAGCCGTAACTGTTGTGTCGTAACTGTTATTGAATAGCAACATATGCAAACGTAATTTATAAAGTGCAACGAAATTGTAATGTAGTTGCAAATTAAATCTTCCATTTATTACTCATTTTCTGCATGTCAAAAGATTATCTGCTACTCATACTATGATACATAGTAATACATAGTATGAAGTACACGTGTGGAAAGAACATTGGAAAACTAATCTTGCACAAGGGTTTTCTATTTCTATTGATTTAAATATGGCTTACATCGAAACGAAAATAAAACTATTTTTTTTCGCAATATACGTGAAACTAACTACTTAATAATGAAATCATCTCATATTTAATTCACAACAACAAACTCTTATTTGGCTTGATTTATTGAACAGAAAATAATCAAGGCTGCAGGCGTAATACAAATGTAGAACAACAACAAATGGGTTGGTCATAGTATCTTTAAAAAGATTATGCAAACTGACTCATGCGATGTAATTCATTAACGATCACATCGAAAACGATAATAGAAAATTCGAGAACAAACTAAATTGCTTATATTTTTTTCTAGTCGTGCGCCTGAACTGCAAATGTACAAAGTGTAATCGAAGGTGTGTTCTCCTATCGTGCATAAATAGAGTTTAAAAAGAATTTATGTTAACCCTAGACGGGTCAATGCTGCTGATATTTTACATTAAATTTTATGTATTAGTTAGCGATTAATTTAATTTATCTACTCCGGTGGGATAAGTAACTCATTACGTCACTCATTTGACACTATTTCAGCTAGGTAATGAAGCTCATTACACCACTCAGTTTTGTAATGGTTTCATTACGCAACTGAGTTGTGTAATGACTTCATTACATAATTGAAATAGTGTCAAATGAATGACATAATGACATTTGCCTACTAAAATATTTTTGAAAATGACAGATCTGACATTTCTCTTAATGCACTTTTCTCAATTTTAGACAGTCGTAGATAAAATTTTGTACAATACATGTGTGATAATGCATCATTAATATACTTGTGTGCTTACATAACTCGTGCTACGCACTCGTTTGTAACTTACACGCACGTATATTAATGATGCTGTTATCCCACTTATATAGTAAATAACTATTAAGTAACTGGCAGATGAAATTTGCAAATATGACAATATTTTAATGCGAATAAGACATATGTGCCATTCAGGTTTAAATATTGTGATGATTGTAAACTGGGTGTAACTACATAAACGACAAATTATCAAATATGACGTATAAGCGTTACTTAAACTAATCCCATAGGTACTTAACAGTTAAAACGTAATGCAAATTTTCAGGGGCACTTAATTTATTTATTTTTATTTTTATTTATTTATTTATTTAACGGTTAACGACCATTTCTTTCACATACAAGTACATGATAAATAAGAAAATTTATACCATATGATACAACAATAGCGAAATAAGCAATTAACATAATTATAATGATAATACATAGAAAATACTACATAAATAAGCAATTATAAGCAATTAACTTAAAAAATAATAATCTGAACATAAATATAAGGTGTCACATCTTACTAATTCGTGTTTTGGAGTATAAGCCTTCTAAAAGAACTGTATGAGTGAGAGAAGAAATCGATCTCGCAATCATTACCTATTTTAAGAAGCTTAGGTATAGGAGCATTTAGCGCATAATTTTGACTATGGAATTCAAGTTTAAATAGTTCTTTTGATCTAGTAACTCTAGTAGGTACTACAAAATTTATTTTTTCCAAAATCGTTGCGCAATCCATCGAGCCATTTAAGATTTTAAATAATAAGCAGAGGACTTGATTTTTACGGCTTTTTCTAAACTGTCTAAGTTATACATCACACGTAACTCATTGGAATGTACTAAATTATAATCAACATTATTTTTGTATTTATATGACTTAAGTAGAAAGGTTCCCATATTAAGCTCACATATTCTAGATTAGAGCGTACAAGTGAACAATAGATGTTTCTGATACTATTAGAATTAATAAAATCAGCAGTATTCCGTCATATAAACCCCATTAATTTCAAAGATTTGTTGATAATATTACTTATATGCTGATCAAAGTCAAGTTTTGAGTCAAAAGTGACACCCAAATCTACAATATTATCAACAGTAGGTAAGATAATATTATTTATAGAGTAATTAAAATTAATGGGATTTTTTATACTATGGAAACGAATTGATTTACATTTGTCGATGTTAAGGGACATCATGTTATTATTACACCAATTGTAAAGCCGGTTAATATCCATTTGCATTCTGGTACAATCTTCTATTGAGGAAATGGGTGCATACATTTTTAAGTCATCAGCGAATAACAAAACTTCCGAGAAGGAAAATATCTCGGTTATATCATTGATGAAACAGTTGAATACCACTGGAGAAAGATGGGATCCTTGTGGCACCCCAGACGTTACTTCAATGATATTTGAAAGGTAGTTGTTGATTTTAACAACCTGTTGGCGGTGAGCAAGGAATTCCCTTAACCATGAGAGAAGAGTACCATAGATACCTAGTGCCTCGAGTTTAGCTAGAAGGATCCCTTGGTCCACTCTGTCAAAGGCTTTGGAGAGATCTGTGTATACGGCATCGACTTGCACCTTACGTTCCATAGCTGCGGTAACATCCTGCTTGTATATTAATAAATTGGTAATAGTGGATCTCCTCTTTACAAAACCATGCTGGCGTTCTGTAAGTACGTGGCTTACGATTGGTGAGAGTTCAGAAGTGACAATGGCCTCAAGAATTTTAGGGATACAGGATGATTTTGATATAGGGCGATAGTTTTTTATGTCGTTTTTGTCTCCGGATTTATAAATTGGCGAAACATAGTTCCTTTTCCAAATGTCAGGAAATTTTCCAGTACTGAGGGACAAAGCAAAGAGCTTGTGTACGGGATAAACAAGAGTGAATCTGCACTTTTTCATTAATAAGTCAGGGACACCATCTGGCCCTACGATAGATATATCTTTTAATGCACCCATGTAATCCAGCACCTTATTTATATTAATATCAATAATTCCAAGACTAATACCATTTGTGAAGTTTAAGTTGTGTACTCTGTTATTATTAGCTGTGTAGACAGATGAGAAATGAGATGCAAATAGATCCATAATGTCTTGAGGATTATCGGAGCATAAGTTATTTAAGTGCATCATGTTAGGTAGTTCATTTGTACATTTTTTCTCTCTTATGTATCACCAAAAAATTTTTGGGTGAGAAATTAGATCACTCTCTACTTGTCTATTATAATCCGTTAAACACTACATGAATTTTCTTTTACCTTGTTCTCGAAGATTGCTAAAATCCATGTAATCGCTTATTGAATTACTTAGTTTATATTTCTTGTGGGCAATTTTTTTCAGAGTTACGAGATTTTTTAGATCATTTGTGAACCATTTTGGGAATTTCGGAAATTTAAATCTTTTTTTCGGAACAAAAGTTTCTATCGCACCGTAAAGTATAGAGTAGAACTCATTAATAGCAACATCAATATCAGATTCAATAAACACATTATCCCAATTAATCGAAGAAAAATATTCATTCATAGAAATATAATCAGTGTTTTTGAAATCATGGTAATAATGGTCAAATTGCATTGGGACGAAAATTTCATCTAAGCTGAATTTACAAACTAATACAGGGTGAAGAATATCTACTGGAAGTAAAGTCTCTTCTGCAAGTAATACGTCTACTTGATTCGAGTCCGTGAAAATTCAATCTAAGAAGTATACCCATCTGAATTAGGATACATATTTAGCTGTTTCATATTAAGGAGAGCTGCAGTTTCGGCTAGTAGGTTACCTTGATGAGTTACTTCTCCTTCAATTAGGCTGACACCCATTGCATCATTCGACCAGTTTATTCTTGAAACATTAAAATCACCACACAAAATTAATTCACAATCAGGATAGTCAAATTTCAGTTGATTTAAATTATCGCATAGAGATTCATACAGTTCCAGTTTAGAATTTGGCGAAAGATATGCGTTAGCAACAATCAATGATTTTTTAATAAACGAAATTAACACCACTAATGACTCAATATCTGTACACTTCCACAAAAGCTTCCTTGCTGAAAAATGTTTTTTACCGCTATTAATACACTTAAACCTTAAGGTCAATATTAAAATGTCTTAAACTTTATTACGATGCATAAAATGACAAAACGTTATATATAATTTTGTTTAGTTTCTACCTATACTACAACCTTTTAAAAATTCATCGACATTTTAGTTAGCACCCTGTATAGTTTCAATAATAACAAGCATAATTATAATACTTTAAAATTGTAAGAAATTGTTAGAACATAAATTACGAAACGCTTGGATAGCATGAACTCATTTTGTTGAAAACTGACAAAAAATAGAACCAACCAATTATAAATTTCCATATTTCATGGCAAGTGAGAAGCTAGGAGAATACCGGAAACAAATACTTTGAAACTAATTTCATTTCTAATTTATATTCCGATATTGATCTTTTTCATTTTCGAACTGCTCGTCTCATTGCGCCTATGATTAAAATTACAAAACCTTTATACTGGTAGATTTATATTTTGTATAAACAGCAAGCATATACAAATGGTGTAGTTAGTGGAATAGTCAACTGTGAGGTTTTTAAATAGAAATCATAATTAACAAGACCTAGGAATTCAAATACTTAAACGCTATATAATTAATTATTAAATTTATGTAGAAATAAATCAAAAATTAAATATTTATATTTCCAGCGTACTTACACCGCACATCAGAAACACACAAAGTTTAATATTACATGATGGACTGCCAAATGAAAATAACAGACACCAATTTTGTATTTAGGTTGACACTAACGCGTTACAATAATACCCAATATTTATAAATTGAGTAATAATTACCAAAAAACGCTAAGACTAACATACACAGCGACATATCAAAAAATCTAAAAAAACTACGAACGTAGGCAATACTGGTGAACCAAAAGAAGGTCATATCAATCTACTTTTTGTGAGTAAAAAACATGACGATTGCTTTGAGATTTTTAAATAACAAAATACGTCAACATTTATGTATAAAAACGCGTGTACATTTAAGGTGATACAGTAATATTAAAATTAACTTTAATGGCAGAACATTTTAAATGTAAATATATATATAATGTAATGTTTCTACATCTATGGAACTTTAATCCAAAAAATGTTGTATATTCTTCAACGGAACAATAACTTATACCAAAATTTCCATTATTTTTAAATTTAAAAACTATAATCGTTTATGTTTGCTTCTTGACACTGCCAAGAATTATTAAAATATGGTTGTACGTCATATTTGAGCATAACAGGAATAATGAATATAATTTTAAAATATACAATGATTTGACAAGCTCTAAAAACTCGTAGTATCAATTACGTACTTAAATACTCATTTTAAAATATACTTAAGATACTAAAAATACTTAAATATGTACTTTCCAGGTATAATTTTTAAATCTCTTGCAACGTTCTTATATAATGATAAAATAGAGACCAGGATCATTTTAAAGTCTGCAATTCATTATTTAATTGTTAAAGAATGCAAGTTAGCACTTTTATTGAAACGATGCTATACTTAATAGTTATTCACTTTTGGTAGTTATTTGAAAGTGGCACGTCACGGCTTTCTCATGGCACACACACGAATAGCAAGTCCCATTATTATAACCGAATTTTTAGGTTACATCTCAAAACGTAACGGTAAATCATAGTTCATTATTTTCTACTATATCGAGTCTTATTTTAGACACGTTGGTGAAAAGTAGGTCCTGAGTCTGAGCTAGAAATGCAAATGCAAATCTAATGTGGTGATCAGTTTACACAGTAAAACTTATTTCTAATCTGTAAACGTTTAATTAAATAAAACAATAGTTGAATAATTTTAAATAAATATTGACAAATTCACCGAAGTTCATGTTTGCAGATCTAAATAAATTTTGGCTTACTGATACGTATTCAGAATTAGTGAAAGAGCACGAGTTGCTACTTTGCAAATTACCACAAATCACTATAAGGCTAAAAACGTCCCAAAATTTATATGTTAAATTTAAATCGAAGATCTTCGGTTTCTTCAATCTGTTTGTTTTCTTGTTTCAGTAAAAGACTTAAAAAGAATCATTTTCATATTCAACTTTTAATAGTGATGGTTAAAAAATATTTCCACAATTTTCCAACGTCGCACAGCATAATCACAAGTTCACTTACTACCTAACCTTTAAAGTTATGAATCAACGATTATAACATAGAAGAACTATTCAAGATTAGATCTGTCTAAACATCAAACTACGTGAACTATAAGATAAATTACACATATGGAGGAGACCTTTGACTTCGAAATGCATTAATAGGGAAAATTACTGTAAAAGTTGTGCAACATCGTAGCTGAAATGTATGAATGTCAACTTAAGGTCAAAGCTTCGATTGCATGTGATGATTTGCTATCACATAAGTTTTACCCTTTTATTAAATAATCACATTATCAGCACTAGTTTTGTTACAACTATTTTGCTAAATTAAATTATGATTGAAATTGGCCATTTTCAGACGCCTTATCATTTAGCAAACATTTGTATACAATCTACACGGTGTCCCAGAAATGGCAATAAAACGACAGGTGTGAAAAATTCAATGCAAAAAATTGTATGGTGCTTAGTTGATTCACATTGAGTAAAAGGAGAAATTTAAATTTTACAACACTGTTGAAAGGATGGACTATATTATACCTATAATAAATTAGTATATTATGATACTAATGTATAAGTACGCCTTTAAAGCACGTGCGACGAGTTTAAGAGCACAACGCAAAGCTGAGTGCTTTTAACTTCGTTAGTGCTTTAATGGCTCTTATATACGTGTATCATACGGTATTTTTTGTACGATCGTAACAAAAATATAAAAACTTAGTTCGATGGCACTTTTTCCGTCACATTGTGTTAGATATTCTAGGTTATGTTGACTTTCAAATTTACGGCAGAGTGTTTTAATGTAGTATTAAAACACGCCACCAATGGCAACGTGCAAAAAAGACGAAATTCGGGCGCTAATATTAAGAGTGCTACAAACGTCACTTTGGACACTAGAAACTGTGCAAAAAGTTGTCATTTTGACGCGATCATAGAAGAATTAAAATAGGGGCTATGTAACCAGTAGAATTAATTAAATAATAAGCACTACTACTTAATTAAACACTAATTGACAAAACTGATCAAATAAACTACTGATATTTTGGAAATCACATAAACTTGGATTGGCATTGTTGTCACATTCGCTATAAGTATAAAACTTTTGTCACCACCACTTTTTTAAAAGGAAATTCTACAATTTCATAATATTTTAATTGTTGCTAATCGTTTAAAAAGCGCAACTACATTTTTCATAATTTGATATACTGATGTCCCAATTTCTGGTAAGGCGGTAAGAAAGAACTGCTTGTTTGCAAAGAGTACACATCGAATAGCCAAAAATTATTAGACATTTTCTCTTAAAATTAATCAAGCTGCGTGGCTACCTGACATATCAGTAGTGATGTGTTTACTAAGAAATGCATTTTTAGCGATTTTCTCTTAATCGTTAGGAACAATTTTGATTTTAACATACTCCTGTTTAAAGCACGTGCCTAGTTGACAAATATTATCCTGCATATCATATGCCTATTTTTTGGGAAGTGAGCTCCCCTTTAACTTTATTTTGTATATAACATATCTTTGTAGTTGTTGTTTGGCAATTTAAGAATGAATTGTTGAGAATTAGATACAGCGTTGCCTTCTCATCTTTTGTTCTATAAGACCTTCAAGGTGACTAACATAAAGTGATCAAAATCTGCTCAGTTTTGCTCATTTGTTTGAAAACTGAATGCATTTAAAAGAATTAATTAAAATATCGTCACAGCACAACACGGTTCTTACTAAAATGAAAAATAATAATATTCATTCTTTTATCTCCGTATTTTAGAAATTGTTTTTTCCAATAAGTAAAGCTGTAAAAATAAACGGAAGTGAGCAAATAATGTTACATGTTGACGTTGTGAATGCATTTATAGTAAAAATAAATCCTGTATTTTTCTGGAAGTATATTTCATGGCGATTGTTTTTATTAGTAAGTTATTAGCAAAGTTTATAGTATCTATTTGCTATGTATCGCCCTCATTTTTTAAAATGTATATTTAAAACTTTTTCATTCCAACGGAACCTCCCATGCATAAACGAGAATGTTCATTGTAAAAAATATAACGATTGATCTTTCTTTCTGTCAATGACCTTTCAAATAATACCTATACCGTTGCTGTTAACAGAAGCAAATAAGAAAGTGAACAATCATTATAATTAATAGATGAATGTTAATGACCCACTTCCAGTAAATTAGGTTATGTAGAAGTTATTTTTTAAATTAAAGAATACATTTTCAAACTAGGAGCTTTATTTTTAACCTGATGTGAGAGTAATTTTACTTGGTTTGCTTGACCTGAAAAAAAAATCCCACCGTTTTCAATAAATTTGTTATACTATTCTGAAGTGAGGGATTTTCCCCTCTTTATTTTTGTAATTAGTGTACTAATAAATTACGAGGAATAGTCCTGCTGTTTGACATGCAAATCTGTCGACAAATTAAAAAAATGTGCTATGTTCGTCACTACTATTTGATTAAACCACAAAGATGACACCGTTTGCGTCCTTCGCCGGCAATGCATATTTGGATATAATATTCAAAGTCCATGGACTTCTAAAGTGTTTCATATGAATACTAATTTTTACATATTAGTCTCTACAGCCTGTTTCAGAAATAAAAGTTAAATACAATTTCTCGTTAAACCTCCTCCTTTAGGTTCTAGTCTAGATTGTGGTGAAGAGAATTCAAACAATGCATTATTAAAAAATCTTTCTCCAGCATTGAGACTAACAACATCGTGATGTAGGTTGCAAAATTTCAAGAATAACTTATAAAAATTAGAAGTATTGAACTGGTTAATAAAACGTTACCATCCCTTTTTCTCATAGTTCAATACTTCTGATTTGGCTACATTATTTATAAAATTCTGCTACCTAAGCCAAGATGTCATTAGCTCCCTACCTGATTGGCAGAAAAACTCAAAAAATGTCTAAGGAGACCTCTTAGCGAATTAAATCTGAAGCACTTTTTTGTGAAAAATCGTATGGGAAATAGTAAACACACATTTTTTTTTGAAATACCAGTAGTTAAAAAAGTTTCGCCTAAAAATAGATTCTTAAACCCCCAATTATTGGCATCTGGATTATTACAATTTGGCAAAATAAAGTATAGTAATTGGTCAGTCGGAGTAACTAATATGTCTTGTTTTGAAATATCTCTATCTTGGGGTAATATATTTAATAAAGTATGTATTTTTTTAACTCCCTTTATCACCTTGTAAAACGCAAAGGAGGCGATTTACAGAGAAATGGTATTTAACTTGTTTTACTATTTTCGAAATCTACCATCCTTCCAATTTACGGTATTTATCTTTGACACGTCCTATATACTCACACAATTAGCTCAGTTGCTCTACAGGTATCCCGTATCACTAAGCAAAAATATTAATTTCTGTTATTTATTTCATAGTCCATTTAATAAGGATTTCCAATAAACGTCCTTTATTCCATTTCAATAAACAATAAATAGATATTTGTTGAAATTTTTATTTAAGTTAATTTAGATTACTTTAAATACAAATCTTGAAAAAAAAAGTAACATTTGTATAAACAGGTATTGGAAGTGCTACAAACGATGATATTTACAGAATTTCAATATCAGAAGACAAAATATCGTATTTTGGGTTGCAATGAGCGTGCGCTTCTAGCTACTACCATCTTTTCGTACAACATTTATAAGTAGAAATATTAAGGAAGTCTCGAAAAGTGTTATGACCACATATATCATTGAAATAAGAGCATATTTAAGGGAGGGGCTTATTCAACGTTTGCATATTGAAATAGATTTCGATACTTTTACCAAACTATTTCCTTCTATGTTAAAATGTTTGAAATTTACTACATTTTAGTTATTTTTTAAAATGTGTCCAAGAAAAATTATTCCAACCTACAGATCAACATTTACTGTACTTCGATAGACAAACTTAACCTTACTGTCAAATTCGAATTACTCTAATGCAAATATAGAGTGGTAGTAAACTTCACAAATGAATAATAAATTAGTAACATTCCAAGAAGTGTCAATTTAGTATATTTATTAATTTATCGTATGGCGATTGATCTAAATTGGGCTTAATAACTAATTATAAAAGATATATAAATATATACAGGATGATTCACGAATAGTGCAACAAAAATTACACTCTCATAGAATACTTCGCTGTTTTTCAATTTGAATACAATTTTGTGATCATTACTTCAGAAAAATGAAACTAAAGTGTCAATAAAATTGTGTTCCAGAAAAAACGGTGTTAAATCAGACACTATTCGTGAATCACGCTGTATGTGTGTATACAACAGTCAACATATTCCTAGTATTGTAAATGATTAAAATATTAAAGCTATTGAAGTTTAGGATTTAATATTATTGTAATTCCTTACCTATAGATCTATGTCCAGGTCGGTCAATTATTTGATAGCCTCAAGGGTTGCCTTTATAATTTCGTCCCGGTTCCCTTTTTACTTCCCTCGTCTGAAAGACGAAGAAAGTATCGTAATCACGAAAAAATCATTCTCCGAGATTTCTTTCGATCGTCACGTTTCAGGGTCCCTAGATGACGAAAAACAGGTTTTCTCAATTCCGTCTGTCTGTCTTTCTGTCTGCCTGTTGGAGGTATAACTCAAAAAATATTTGTCGGAGGAAGACGATATTTTGCATACATATTATATATATACCTGGAATGAAACTGGAAAAATGTCAGAGAAATATATACAGGGTGAGTACCTTAAAAAAATTTAATTTTCTTTATTTTTCATTCAACTTAGTAATAGATACAAGTAATAATTTATACGTAGTGCAGGCTTTATTCTTACCAAAAATGGGAGCCAAAACAGAATATATTTTTTACAACACAAAAACGAGGCACAAATTAGCGCGTTACGATATCGCACTAAACGTTGGGGTTACACACGCGGTCCGCCTGACGTTCGAATTCGACCACCAATAACGTCTTTTTTTATTTCAAAATGTATTTAATTTATTATAACCGTGAAGATATTTATACTTCTAACATAATTTTATTTTTAAAATCATTTGGTGTCACAATGCCGACGAGGGAAGTTCTGCGTAAAGCCTTTTACAGATTTTTTTTAGTATAAAAAACTTCGAATTTCTGATACATTGGCATACCCTGTTAGGATCCCTGATTTCTTAATGCAAGGTACACTATTTACTTTGTACGAAAAAAAAATCATGCAGCAAACTACAGGCTCACCACGTGTTTATCTGTCGCTTGCTTTTTAAATCTATTTTAAGTGATAAAATCAGGAAGGATGCTCACGTGGAATATAAAGACTGTAAAGAGCAATTGTTGATAAACGTACAACAAGCAAAAAAAATCCAAAGAATTTGCACACATTTTATATCGATTATAGCAAAGCCTTCGATTATGTTGCGACTGGGTGGCTACCGAAGGGGTTAGAATTATACAAAATAAACACCAGTATTCAAACAGAATTGTAATAATAGAGCAATGGGAAACTATTGTTTGGATGAAGAACAACGAGATAGGTGACGTTTCAACGAAGTTTCAAGAAAAATGTATGGAAGTCGCAAAAATTAAAACTACAAAATTACTTCTTAAATAGGACAGAATACTTGCTCAGAAGCATGGTGCAAGCATGTTTGAATCTTGGGAATTGAGATCAATCTTCGAACCAACCATGCAATCTTGGGGAGAGAAGATTCTACAGCGTAAAAATCCAAAACATCTGCCTTCGCGTAGAATTAATAAAATCGAATCCACAAAGTGGCTCAACAGAAAACAACTTTTCCCAAAAACGAAGGGATTTATTATGACAATCCAGGACAAAGTTACAAGGGCTAAAAACGAGCGGTACACGCCGCAAATGTGACTTGCTGAAGAATCAATCGAACATATCACAACAGGGTACCCAGAAATGTCCAACACTGCCTACCTAGGCCGACATAATCAATTATCTAAAATTATTCATATCGAAATTGCTCTGAAACGCCACCTACTAGTGACTGCGCCGCCGTATCCGACATAATAAATTTCATTACTTGCTTGCTTGACGCCACGCGAACCCGTCTGCCGAATTGGCTGATTTTGGTGTCAATCGACTCAGGGCGACGCAAGTAAGCCAGTAGTAGCGTTTTCAAATTTTTATAAGTGACTTTTTTTATGTGGATTTTCTAACCTCAAATTAACTCGACATACAAAATGGATCACTCTTATACAAATTGCATTAAATGAATTATTTCGCGCCCAATTTGGGTGCAGAACGCTAGTGATAAATATTCACCATCCGCCGTTCTAGAGAACCGAGATACACTTCTGTTTTAATTGGGATAGACAGATAACAATGTATACTACAACCAAACTGGCACCTTTCTAATAGATAAGGTTAATAAAACAGTGACAAAATACGACAGCTTAGCATTAAAAATAAAGAGAATTTAGAAACTCACCGCAGTCACAATTGTGATTACCAGAAGTTGGTAGCTTTCAAGATAACTTGATTTTTTTTCAAAAATTACTTTTATTTTCGGAAACAAAATCTTCAGAAAGACCAAAGACCAAAGAATAGAATTTAGAACATAATGAAAGACATAAAACGACTTAATTTCAACAATCAACAAAATATAAAACACCAACAACTTAAAGAATTTGTTCGAACACACCACCCATCCTCAGATTCAGTATTCAAATATTCAAATCGCCGCACCCTTTGTTTAAAAAAATGTGGTAGTACCGTCGTGTTGGTACCATAAATTCAGGAGTGTCTAAAGGTCAGCTTCTTCAAACATTAAGGATAAGTCATGCTTTACGATATTAAAATAACTTCACCCGTTAGCGCATGCTCGACTAAATACGGGCCTATAACAATTTCTCATTATGCCTCCCCAAACGTTGAGAAACCATTGATTCTGGAAGTTGATTTATCCTATACAATGCGTATTCTTTGTAGCATAATAATGCATAAAACGCCGATTGACTCACAGTTGTTCTTAAAGGTTACCTCATCAACGTTATGTAAAAAATTCGGATTTTCATTCATGTTGTTATCCCTTATAAGCACAAAAAAGGGGGTGGTAGAATAATACTTACGTTAATTGCTCAGCGAATCGAAGCAGCATTCAAAGCACCAAATTGCCTCACTCAGCCAATGCCTAGGCGAGTCACTACCAATCGCTAATTAGGGGTCGCCGATCAGCTGCAGCCGAAGACGGCCGTGGATTCATTAGATGGGGGGATGGCGCCACCAAAAAAAGATAACACAGAGCCAAACCCTCTAATTCAGCGATTGATAGATTACGCTCCAGCTAAATTGGAACACTGTGGATTTAATAAAACGGCGCAAAACAAGTCAAACAATGAAGTGCAGGAGAGACAAATTCGTTTTATTCACTCGTAAAGCCGGACACAATAAAATACATATAAGTAAAAGTTTAGGGCCGATATAAAAACATATAAATGCCCTAAGGATCCTTGTTTACAGAATGGGGTGGCCAATTAAAACACCAAATCACCAAAATAGGGGAAATTCCTGGAAGCTCCCGAGGAGTGACGTTAATATAAAATTGTAAATTACAAGCGGGCAACCGCCCCAGAAATTTTTATAGCGTGGTACATGTAACAATTAATATCACAATTCGTAGCTAAAGTGAAAGCTACGGCGAGGGGAAGCCTTGTACTATACAGATTAAAATATGTGATTAAAGTGATGCGTCCAGACCATCATATAAATATCTCGCGCTGGTATATCACGCTAATCTCAATTTAGAAACAGATTACTTTCGGCAGTCCATCGATTGAGGCACATAAACGCGTACAGCCAGGCTTACTCGCTGGCTACCGCAAGCACAATTAATAGAGCAGCAAGGTTACCTTGAGCTGGTGCGAGGCCGTCTTAGCGTTGATAACATCGCAGGAACGGGCTTCCGTGGGTTTGATGGCTTACTCAGGGAGGACAGTAGCTCGTCAATTAAGCGCGCCGAGATAACGCTATCACAGATCGCATCGGGCCGCAAGTCGGGGTTCTCGAAGTTTTTATTTGGAACCCATGACGTGGTGGGGACTAAATTATTGAACTAAACGTTAGCGGGCAATCGAAAAGGGGCTGAAAACGGTCATACTCACACTAAATTCCCCAAACGTTTTGCTCGGGAAGTTTGGCGTCAAAAAAAAAAGTCTGCACCAGGCAGTATCTCCAGATTTATATTCAGAGGAATGTCGAGACGCGTACAAATCCCCTAACCAAAGGTTGAGAAGTGCCTGGACATCAATAAGCACCTTCTACAAAATCGCAACCTCGAACCGCGCCAAAAACTTCCAACGACCTTATTCGATCGAACGCCGGGACAAGATGCCAAATTTCGCGTCGCAAACGTTCACCAATGTGCAACGGCGGCGTATCAAAAATGCGCAATATCCGGACGCAATTCGAAAAATATCGAACGTACAGTAAAGCGAAAATCGATGGTAACAAAATATCGAGAATACAGTAAAGCGAAAATTGACGGTAACAATGTTTTCCATCATGATTTAGCAAAAATTCATTTTATTATCAAAATCTGTACCATGTAAATCTTAGTGGAATTCTGTATGGTATGGATGGAATTTGGGATTCCTTCTAATGGGATTCGCCGAACTTTGTAAGTGTGAATTTTCAATCTCTTCATTTGGAGTGGGACGATTTGCCATGGTTTTAATTTTCCAATGCCTCAAATCGTTGCATCAATTTCTGAAATACCTTATCGTTTGACGTGATAAATTCTCGCGGTTAATCTTCTATTGCAAATTTCATTTTGAAAATGTTAGCAGAAGGAACTACACGGACAAAGAAATAAACTCAATTTTGACACCAAAGGAAAAAAATCACCTGTCACATAGCCATGACGATCAATATTCGTAATTTTATATTCATATCGATACATCATTATCTGTATGAATATATTACAAGCTAATTATGACAGTTATACATGCAAAATATTTGTTATAGCTATTAACATGTCTAGGAATGTTATGAGTACCATAACTGCCGCAGATGTTGTATTGAAATCCTAGCTCGCAGAGCGAGGATTTTAAAACATCTAAGACTGTTATGATTCATGACATTCGTGGTTTGTTCAATAGTTTATTTAGGCCATTTAGGGTAATGGTTGCCATGTACGGTAATGGACTATTACCGTACAGATACGTTATGATTTAGTTACCAGCCTACTTTTGTATATGCAAACAAGGGATTAATATCCTGCAACCGATAAAGAATCTAATATGCAGTTGTTCTCGTAACCGTAAAATATCGATCCACTTATCTAAATTTCATTATAACACATTTAACATAAATGCCAATAAATTTATTACCAATGTATGAATTCTTACTCAGTCATTTTAACAGTCCCCATCCATTAAATACTGAGATTTAGTACTGTACCATGAACACACTCAATTTTTAAATGATCACATATGTGATAATAACATATAACTAACTAACCCTGGCGTATTTAATTTCATAACTATAGCGCATCCCGTTATGTGTTTGGAACATAATATACTCTTCATCGATGTTCCTGTAGAATCGATATTGCTAAATTTAGCGTGAGAACTAATTAACGACGAAACACTCTTTGTCTAAAGTCCGCATCACTTCTACATGTGATTCAATATAAAAGATACTATATTGCCCTTAAACGCACCATTTTGTTGAAAAATAAAAACGACCCAGAATGAAGGTTTGAAAACTGTAATATTTGTCTAGTAGGATAGCGACCGAATTATTAATTATTAGTCCAGTCAAATGATAGAAAATAGGGAAAGTTTTGGTGGAGTTTTGATATTTGGTTCCTATATGGTTTTGGCGTCGCTAAACACGAATATCAGGTTTGCCAACAAAACCGGAAACATGTTTTTTTAAGAAAAAACAGTGTAAAAAACACTTTTTTTAGTTTTTTTAAAATTACCCGAAAGCTATCAATTTTTCGTAAATGTTCAACCTATATTAAATGAAAGACGATAAAATTTCCTACATTTTATGTACGAAGTTATAGTCCAATCAAATGGTATAAAATAGGGTAAAGTTTTGGTGGAGTTTTGATATTTGGTTCTTATATGGTTTTTAGGTCGCTGTATACGAATATCAGGTTTTCCAATAAGAATTTTGACCGGAAAAACGTTTTTTTATGCAAAAACGGTCTTTACAAAACGATTTTTTGTAGTTTTTCCAAAGTTACTCAAAAATTATCCAATTTCGTCAATGTTGAACCTATATGAGACGAAAGAAGATAAAATTTTCTACATTTTATGCAGGACAGGTTTTTTTCTCCGATCAATCGTTCAACTGCGAAAACGCCCCCGAAATTATAGTCCAGTCAAATGGTAGAAAATAGGGGAAAGTTTTGCATTCTTGATATTTGGTTTCTATATGTCTTTTGTGTAGCTGCACGCGAATATCAGGTTTGCCAACATCTCATTTATGAAGATGTATTTCATATACAATTTTTGATTTACGAAAAATGGATAGTATTCGAGTTACTTTGAAATAAACTGGGATAATTTCCTTTTTTTTGCCTTTAACACCAAACTTCGCTGCGCTCTCGCGTCTTAACGATTGATCGGAGAAAAAAACCTCTAGTACATAAAATGTAGGAAATTTTATCTTCTTTCGTCTCATATAGGTTCAACATTGACGAAATTGGATAGTTTTCGAGTAACTTTAGAAAAACTACAAAAAACCGTTTTTTAAGACCGTTTTTAGATAAAAAACATGTTTCCGGTCAAAATTCTTGTTGGCAAACCTGATATTCGTATACAGCGACCCAAAACCATACACGAACCAAATATCAAAACTCCACCACAACGTTCCCCTATTTTCTACCATTTGACTGGACTATAACTTCTCGGCGCTCTCGCGGCTGAACAATTGGTCGGAGAAAAAACCTCAAGTACACAAAATGTAGGAAATTGTATCTTGTTTCATTTCATATAGGTTCAACATTTACGAAAAATGAATAGCTTTTAGAAAAACTAAAAAACCGGTTTTTTACACTGTTTTTGCTTAAAAAACATGTTCCCGGTCAAAATTTTTGTTGGAAAACCTGATATTCGTGTTCAGCGACCCAAAAAACATATAGGAACCAAATATC
Source organism: Agriotes lineatus (assembly GCA_940337035.1). Taxonomy (NCBI): domain Eukaryota; kingdom Metazoa; phylum Arthropoda; class Insecta; order Coleoptera; family Elateridae; genus Agriotes; species Agriotes lineatus. Next base: position 11,165 of record CALNHX010006423.1, on the reverse strand, counting down.
AAAACTCCGCCAAAACTTTCCGCTATTCGCCCTTTTTGAGCACCATTTGACTGGACTATACATATAGTCCTGGCAATGAAATTTCGGTAATTTCATGTAATTAAATTGTTATGAAGCAGTGTTGTCAATTATTTTCAATATTATGCCACAGAAGGTGTTTGTGTTCAATCTAGATTATATTACTTTTATGCATGTTGCAGACTGAATATAATGTTTTCATAATACCTACATGTTATTGTAATTTATCAGATCATTTATTAGCCTCTGCCACAAAATATATCCTCGTCCGTTATATGTTCAATATCGGCATAATAACGTTAAATACTATAATGCGGCGTATTTAAAGAAGTATACAACATACTTATACGTTAAATACGAGTATATTTATTACAATCAAACAAACGTCAATGTCAACATCAAGTGTCATTAAGAAACAGGAATCCTTACTTTGACAATTCAGACCAGAAAGGCAACCATACAATTCAAAAATACTTATTTTTAACAATCGAATTACGTATTTTGAGAAATTATATCGTGTTATTATAGCGATACGATTATGACGTCACAGATCACGAGATAACTAAAATTACAAGGACTATAAATAAATATCTCATAAAACCACATGTGGAAAAAATGTCTCTGTCTATATTACGACTTTTAAGTATATGAAATCTTGTAAGGAAAATAAAATGTTGATCGTATAACATAAGTTATTTTGATAAACTTAAACATGTGATTTGCAAGCTGGCATTAGTTCAAATGCTTGAGTAATATGTGATAAGGGTACGACATGCTGCTATGTGTGCACAGGCAATCTAAATCACTCTTTAATTAATGCATTGGAGAATTATTTTTTAAAATTCCAACTTAACTAAATGAATTTACATGTCCTTGAGAATGTAGAATGCATTTTTTCAACTCCGAAAACACAATGGACACATTGTATTTTATTAACCAATTACTACACTTTTCATACATTCATTGTTGCATATTACCTCAATTGAAAATGTAAAGTAATGTAAATTACATACCTACATAGAAATATCACTTGGTAACCGACGGGCAGCATGGAACATCTACATAATATTTATTTTATAAACTTTGTGGATGGTAATTACCTAAATTTAACAGATCTTGTTGACATTAGCTTGAAACATACGATTGGAACACCTCTCGCGATAACATTTGCATTTGGTTGAATAAATATTGGATTACACTTCAAGCTCACCTCAATTATTTGTTTAACTTTGCTTAAAATGTGTACATTTTTTGTACTGTTAGTCATAGATAATAATAAACATTATTATTTCTCTCTGTTGTTGGTTTATCCATAAATTTAAATCTACTTCTATTATTTTTCTTATAAATTTAGCCTTGTTTTTGTACATTTTTTATATTCTATTCAACTTTTGTTTAATTCCACTTAGTAATGTTATTAAATTTAAGGTATTTTCCTCATTCTTGGTGTATATTATGTTGTAATAAAACGTATTGCAAAAACTAAAGTCCTGCAATGCAATTTTAAAAGCTGAATTATCTTTTTGAACTTTCACTTTATTTATTTATTGTTCTATTTTTATAAGCCGCCTCTCCAGTAAAGGATTTTTAGAAACGCTTGAACTTTGAACGTTTGTTTATAGGTATCGTTAATGACTTATCACTGCATAATGACATTCAAAAATATATTGTTTGTGATACGCATCAGTTAGAACAGAATAATCCAGATATTATAGGAATACCATGTGCTATCTAATTTTGGTAATGAAGTGTTTAACCTTTATTTCAATTTCACACTGATTATCTTAATTAGGTATCGTCGTTTATGTTGTCATTCCATATTACATTTTTCTAACAAATAAATATAAATAAAACTAGTTGAAAATAAATAACCTAGCAGTGCCAGACGAACTTCTAGTCAGTATTTACAATTTTGCATAAAATAAAGCTTAAAATTTGTACGCCGTTTTGTCCATGTTCCGTAGGAGATAGGAGGTTGGTTCTTCAAATATGCCTATTTTATTCTTTCATCCGAATCTGAAAACAAGCTTTAAAAATTCCAAAGCCAAATACACAGCGGATAAAATTCAATTAACGAATTCATATAAGACTCCTTTTCACGAAGCTCGTGAAAAAATCCGAAAAGCTCACAGACGGACAAACACACATAACGAAGTTTTTCCACCATTTTATCCTTGTTGCTTGCGAGATAGAAGGTTGCTTCTTCAGACATCCCTATTCTACTTTTCCATCTTCTATACGAATCTAAAAAAAAAAATTCCCAAAATTCGAACAGACGAACACACAGCGGCCAAACACAATTTAACGCATTCAGATACGACCCCATTTTACCAAGTTCCAAAAACACTCACAGACGAACAAACACACGTAACGAAGTTTGTCCGCCATTTTGTCCATGTTCCTTACGAGATAGGAGATTCGTTCTTCAGGTATACCTATTCTACTTTTTCATCTTCCTATCCGAATCAGAAAAAATTTAAAATTCCGGAAAGTCGCACAATCCAACACAGCTGACACAGTTGAACGTACTCAAATACGACTCCGTTTTACTGTGTTCATGAAAATTTAGAAAACTCACAAACCGACAAAAACTTAAAGTTTGCCCGCCATTTTGTCCTGACAAGATAGAAGGGTGGTTTTTCAGATATCTCCATTCTACTTTTCCATCTTCTATAGGATTCTAAAAAAATGATATTCCCGAAATTCGCACAAACGAACACAGCGGACAAACACAGTTTAACGCATTCAGATACGACTCTGTTTTACGAAGTTCGTGAAAATTCCGAACAAATCAAAGACGAACAAACAAACACACATAACGAAGTTTGCCCGCCATTTTATCGTTCGAGTTCGTAAAAATTTCGAAAAACTCACAGACGGACAAACACATAACAAAGTTTGTCCGCCATTTTGTCTATGTTTCTTACTTGATAGGAGCTTAGTTCTTCACACACTCCTATTCTACTTTTTCTTCTTCTATACGAATCTGAAGACAAAATTTAAACATTCCGAAGAACCGCACAGACACAGCGAACAAATGCCATTAACGAATTCAGATACGACTCGGTTGTACGAATTTCGTGAAAATTCTGAAAAAAATCACAGCGAATAAACACACATAAATGAAGTTTGTCCGCCATTATGTCCATGTTTCTGACGAGACAGAAGATTAATTCTTCAGACGTTCCTATTCTACTTTTCCATCTTCTACCACAATCTGAAAAATGTAAAAATTCCAGAAAGTCGCACAAACAAACACACAGCAGACAAACACAATTTAACGAATTGAGATACGACTCCGTTTTACGAAGTTCGTAAAAATATCAAAAAAGACTCACAGATGGACAAACACACATAACGACGTTTGTCTGTCATTTTGTCCATATTCATGACGCAAAAGCAGGTTGGTTCTTTAGACATCCCATTCCTATTCTACTCTTTCACCTTATATCTGAATCTGAAATCGCGTACGTACTCGCCCAAGTAAAGATAAACATTTTCTGTAAATAGTGTTTTTGGATATTTTCGAGTCGAACCATATATCAATTTACAATTTTTGCAGAATAATAAATCTTCTCTTTTGCTGTAGCTCTAGTGTAATAAAGCAAAGTATCAACTTGTTTCTAAAAAGCATGCATCAGTAATTATATTCATAACTACTATGTTTATTATTTAATTGCACCATTTGCTCAATTATTGCAACAATCAATTAATACTACTTAGAGGTGAACAGATATAAATATGAGTATCAATTCAATTATCGCGTTAGCGATAGGTCAGCTTTAAACGTGACAAAGCAATAGTTAAGTGTTGTAATTATAAGTACAAACAATTGCTTTGAGCAGGCAAACCTTATTATTAATCGCTAATTACACGTGGACTAATTTTTTTAGTAATGCAGTTTCAATATGGTGAAAACATTTAACATAGCCGTATTATACAGTGTGGAAATAAAGTAAGTAACGGATAAATTCATTAACTTCGTTGATATTCATTTTCATGAAAAAATCTTGAAGGGGTATAGCGATTTTAAGTATAGGACATACACTACAACAACTTTTATGTCTCTACGTAATTTTTGTAAGTTATGACGTCATCGACTTTTTTTTAAATGACAAACTGTATTTTTTATTATTGAATTTAGTAGTACTTTTTATGTTGTTTTCAAGGATATAAAATTTACAATATGTTACATCTGAAAAAAATCGAGAAAAATGGTCTTAAAATTTAAAGATTAAAAACCAATGAAATGAGCAAAATAAATCTAGTTACCTATGTTTGACGGAAAGTCATTGGCGGCACATACGTTTTTATTGAAATTAAAAAAAAATAAAAAATACAATAGGCTAACAAATAATAAAAAATTCAATTTTCTGTGTGTAGCTTAATTGTACCATTTTTATTAATAAAATAGTTTGCTAAAGGTAAATTCTAATTTAGAAAAAGCAAAGGACGCTTATTTTGTTATGACATTTACAAATTGTTTAATTCTGACATGTAACTAATCTTTGTTTGTTTTATCCACCGGTAACTAGATTTATTTTGCTCATTTCATGGGTTTTTAATATTTAAACTTAAGACGATTATTCTCGATTTTTCAGATGTAACATATTGAAAATTGTATATCATTGAAAACAACATAAAAAGTACTACCAAAATCCAATAATAAAAATACAGGTTGTCATTTAAAAAAAAGTCGATGACTTTTAAAACAAATGACGTAGCAACATAAAGGTGGTTGTAGTGTATGTCCTATAACTAAAATCGCTATACCCCTTCTAGATTTTTTCATAAAAATTAATATCAACGAAGCTAATGATTTTATCCGTTACTTTATTTCCACACTGTAAATGGAAACGTGGGTCAAAATTACTTCAAAATTCTTTTAAAATATTTATTCACTGAACTACGAATTCATAACGTGAGGACATTGTTAACAGCAAGATTTGAACACAATATTCTGCATCTTCGTAGACATTTAGTACCAGCACCCTACAATGTTTTTATATTTATATTTTAAAAAAATCTAATTTTGATCTATGCAATCGACAAAGAAGATAAATTAACAAAAACACGTTTTGATTTAAACTTGAAGCCTTGGGCAGAATCGGTTGATCTTTTTCATTCATACCAAACGTTATTCAGGCGATCGTTTCCAGCGTATCCTTCTAGCAACCGATAAGGGTGGACTCTGCATTAATGTCCATAAATCAAAATTTTAAATGTCTGGCTTTTTAAGTGCAAAGTGCATTTAAGCAAAGTTCAGTTCTCATTTGATTAGAATAATAATCAGTAAAATAATTGCCAAAACTGCATCATAAATAATTGATAGCCAAATAAAAACATAAACCCACAATTTCAATGTCAAACTATTTGCCTAAATTAATAAAACGTAATGCAATGTTTCGACACAATTCATTGTGTCGAAATGTTTGAACAAAAACTGTAACCACCAATTTCGCCATTAGTATGATTTATTTAATTGACATAAACCTACGTTTCAGATGGAAACAGAAAATGAAACTATAACATAATGGAAAAATGAGATGTGATTACCACACGACATTCGTTTACTGCCTATAAAAATTTATTTTTGCGATTTTTACTTCCCTCAGCTAAAAGAGGAAGGAAGTATTGTAATTGCGAAAAATCACCTTCCGAGATTTCTTCAGATCTTCACATTTTAAGGTCCCTAGATGACGAAAAAATATTTTCTCAATTTCAGCTGTCTGTCTCTTTCTGTTTGTCTGTCTGTCTGTCTGTGAGCCTGTCTGTCCGTCTACCTGGAACGAAATCGGATATAAATGCGGTCAAATCTATGTGAACATCTTACAAAATAAAATGTTGTCTATTTCTGCTTTAACTAAGGAATTGATAAAAGTAATAATTTTAGCATAGCTCAGGATTTACGCTTGAAGAAAATTGAACCCAACAGATACAGGATATTTGTTGTAAAAGAGACAAAAATGGTCAACTATAAGCGGTGTATATCGCACATATACGAGGTATTCCTTCGTAGCAGAACAGGATTACAAAGCGAGTTGCGCGAGCGCTGCTGTCAAGCGTTGAAGCACTGAAATCGCGGTCGCCCGATTTTTACCAACAATCACTGGGATATCAGAATTTATTTAAAAATCAAGATATAGATTTTCAGGGCGAGCGATTCAACCGTCTGGGCTGTAGAGAGAATACAGACCGATTCACAGACAAACATCTTTCAAAAACTACTTCTCTGTATTGGAAGACAAGAAGACGAATATATCCGAAAAAAATTATAACTATATTTTACGAAGTAAAAAAAGTAAAAAACAAGCTACAGGATATTGTTCCATCTAAGAAAATTAGGTGTCATATTAGATCTGGAAAATCATTAATTACTCGTCCTTACTCCTCGATAAAACATGTAAATATTTTTCTTTAGGTTCAAATAAAAAATACACTTTAAGATTTTAAATTTCAAAATGTAGCTATTAATCAAAAATTTTAAATTATTCCGATTTTTGCATATGCCATTCGAAATAAATAAGTACAGATCGATACATGGCCACTAATAATAGTAACCAAGCTAGCCTACAAAGTATACAAATTATGAACACCCTGTACAGGTGTTTCATAGATAATGGTACACAGTTTGGTCATCTTTTAATTTAATCAGAGTGGCAATTTATACAGTGTGACACACTTAAAATGAAGACACCCATATGTTTAACTTATATTTAGATATTTACATACTTGCATTTCTGAACAGAGGTAGAACCTTTATGAACCGCATTTCTTTGGGTGTAAACCTAGCCTACTGCGACTTCGGAAATATGTCCAATTCTCGATATTTCTCGTGATTTTCTGAAGTAAAACTCGTATTTTGAATTTTTATGATTTTCACGGAAATCCCAAATAATAATATATTTATTTTAAAATCAATTTGTTCTAAATGCCAGTTTAAAATTCACTGCATCACAACGACAACAAAATGTTAGTTGAACCTCCCAGTTTAAAAGAAAAATTTAAATAATTTGATCGTTTGGTGATTGGGATCGAAATAGTAGAGAAGTGTTTTTCAAAACTTTTTTAAATTCCTCTTCGAATTATGTAAAATATCTATTTGTTATTGATAATTTTTATTTTGACATTTGACAGTTGAATTAAATGCCTTAAAACGTGCGGTTCATGAAATTTTACCTCTGTACCAAAACTCAAACCTCTACTTTTAAAAACAAGTTTGTCACACTGTATATTATATAAGATGTGGCTAAAGAGATTTTTTTTCACGCGTGGGCTATTTAGAGCATGCGAGTTAGCAAGTGCTGTAAAATTCACAAATGAAAAAGCGCCGTTTAGTCACTAGTTATACACTGTTTTGTTAGTGCCACCACCATGGATTTTTTTTAAATTGCACGGATACTTTCTTGTCAATTTTGATTCTTTTTTTAATTCTCTTTGCGAATTGATACAAAAATCATAGACGTGGATCGGACAAAAATTCATGTGTAGGAAAAATTCTAAAATTTCCAGCAATATTTATATGGAAAAAACAGAATATCTTCGAAAGCTAAAACTAAAAATAGCCACAAATCAATGTAAAAAAATAGCATCTTAAAACAAAAAGAGGACAATTTATTAATAGCAAAGAATAAGCCAAATACCCAAACACATGTAAAAAATGATATTGAAAACAAATGAGTAGAAAACTTAACTAATGTTGAAATCCTAAAAATGTAGTTGAAATTCTTGCATATGGAGCAAATTCATTTTTGTTTAATCCTAAAATATGCAAATAGAACAAGTTATAATAAATATCAAAAATAACATTGAAAATTTAAATCAGGAAAATCAAAATAAAACGAGCTACAATTTGTAATTTTTTAACTAATTACAAAAGTAAAAACAGAATAAACCAACTACCACTTTCTCAACAAAAACAAAACCAAATTCTATCGAACAAAATAGACGAAACAAAAATTTTCCTAAAAGATAACCCGAACTTTATAATGTCAAACGCAGATAAAACTGAAAAAAAACAGTAATATTAAGTCAGACAGATTAGAACAATATAACAAAAAAACTTCTAAAATATGAAAATCCCTACAATGAAAATAAGGATTCCACGTAAATAATTCAAAACCTAGCTTTAGAACCAATTGAAAAGAATTGGGAATATACCAAAGAAAACTTTATAGTATTACATAATAACATAATCTTCAAAATACATATTTCTCTTATAACAAAACTGCATACGGACAACCAAAAATTTCGAGTTCCAATCGAATCAGCAATTTCATGTACAATTGCAAATTAAGTGCTCATGGATATGAAAAAATAATTGTAGAAAGAAACAAGCAAAGTATTGCATTTTATCAACGATACGTCGATGATGTTATAATATGCGTAAATAAAAATACAATTAACACAATTATTTCATTAATGTAGATCCTAGATTAAAGTTTACCTTATAAACTGAAAACAATTCTCGATCAATAAAATTTCTAGATATAGCATTAAAAATAAAACCTAATGGAAAAATTAATACCACCTGGTATCGCAAAAATGTTAGAACAAACAGATATGTAAACTTTCATTCAAGTGCAACTATGAAATATAAAAAAGCGTAATTATTTTATCTATCAAACAATTTCACAAATAAAATTAATTTTATTAAAAATATAATTTTAGAAAAGGATTATCCTAAACATTTTTAAAATTTAAAAAAATAAAAATGATAAATCAATTGCCTTGCAATCAAAATTTTAATGAATTTAATAATAGTCAAGAAAAAAGTCACCTCTCTTAAAAAATCGAAAAGGGACTAAATGTTAATAGCATAAAAACTGCCTTTGAAAATCGCATTACTTTTAAAAAAAATGTATACAAAGCTTAAAGATGTAACTGAAAACAATAATATGTAATATAGTTCATAAAATTAATTAAAATTGTAATATCGATCAAACAAAACAGTATTTAAAAAATAGAATTTCCCAACACCAGCAATCAATTAAAACAAAAATTCTAACAGCCGATAAACCAAACACAGCATTATCAGGTCACGCAGTAAACACGTTACATAATTTTAATTTTGCATCGCACAAAATACTACATAAAGAATAAAACTTAAAAAAAACATTTATTAGAAAGTATAGAAATAAAAATCTCCTAACTCGATGAATTGTTGAATTAAATATATTCAACATTTTAGAACTAAATTTAACGTTTGCGCATTTCAATTGTTTTGTAAACTCTACTCTCAATTAACAATTCGCATAAAACGTTTAGAATTATTGCCTAAAAATAGTTTAGTTTTGGAAATGTTGAACAAATTAAACAATAAAAGTGAATTAAAACCATTATATTTAATTAAAGTTCGAATGTTCAACATTTGTTGTAAGAGTTGTTTTAAAATATCTACATAATCTCGAAGAAGCGCGAGGTAAGTAACCTCACATAAATCTACCACTTTCAAATCTCAAAATTTAATTTAAAAAAATCAACGAAACCTTTCAAACATAAATTAATTATTAATAAATGTATTTCTGAAGAGGTTAAGAAATATGTTAGCAAAACGTACATGTTTTTATTTTTAAAGTAAACAATACATTTTGGCCGTAATTCTTCACGAGGGAGAAAGTTGTTTTTCATCCCATAATAAACAAATATAATAACCAGCCGTAAATAAAACTAATGATTAAAAAACAACATAAATGCAGGAATTCTTTGTCAATTATTTGTGCAGAAATAAACCGAGTCGGCGTTAAATGCTTCGAAACAAGAAACAAAAACAAATTAAAACGTTTTCACAGTTTCAACTATTATAAAATTATGACGGCAGTAAATTACGATTTTATTATTAACGCGAAGTAAGTAATTACTACGGAATCAAAACCGACGCCCTATAAGAAATTCAAGATGGTGGCTATGACTAAACAGTGTGTTGTAAAAAAACAATTGACTACACAAACCTGTAGAGCAGTAGGTCCTATTAAAATTTTGAACTTTTTTATAATAGAGTATGGCATCAAAAATATAAGGCAAATATAATCAGTGTTGCCTCACCTGGTATACATCATATTTTGTAACACCACGCATATTCTTAATTACCTATATCTTTCAGTCGTAATTGTTATTTTATAGCAACTTTTTTATTTGGTACTTAAATATTGACACATATTAGACACCGAAAATGTCTAGTAATGACAATTTAAGAATATGGTTTTGCAAAAATAGTATTGATATTATTCACGTTTAACTTGCCGTTTTTTAGAAATTAAAAAATGACTTAGGTAAAAATATTACAAACCAGTTGAAAATGCTAATGCAATTCATAAATAATTAGCTTCGTATATTAACATTTTATCCATGTCTCTTACGAAATAGTGGGTTGATTCTCAGATATTCCTATTCCACTTTTCGTCTCCTGTCCGAATTTGAAATCAAAATTTAAAAATTCGGCAAAACACGAACACAGATGGACAAACACAATTAACGAATTCAAATTTGACTCCGTTTTGCGGAGTTCGTGAAAACACCGGACCGCTATCTGAAAATGTTGGGAAACACTGATGTAACCTATTTGAAAATAACTCATAGCGTTTGGTAGCAAGTTATCAAAATATCAATTCTGGTTTTCAATCCAAAGCGTCGTCCTGGGGCAAAAGCTTTCGCAGTGGATACGACCAAACTGACCATTCCCATTTCCACCAATCACTCTCCAGAGGACTGTTCCCCGCATGTCCTTCCAACAACCGACCTTGATTGCATTTATCGTAAAATGTAAAAAATTTAACCAACAGGAAAGAGTACGTGTTGGAAGCGTCGGAAATAGTCCACTGAAAAGAACGTGTGCATTACCTATCGCAACATCGCCACCGGAACGAAGTTGGACCGTTGCGGGGACCGGAGGGAGGCCCGGATCACGCCACTGCGCCGCCAAATCAACGGGCTCGCGATCGCAAAGCGGCATCGCGTGATCCACGTGGCCCCACAATGAGATCTCGCATGGGAATGAGACATGTTCCTTGCACCTTGGCCCTTACCGAGACTTTGACACTGCCAGTCGCGGAGATTCCCTAACCGGCTGTTATCTGTTATCGCATCCCAAACTAATTGCAATTTCCATATAAAAGCTCTCCCACCTCAAGGCAAGATCAGTTCATAAC